>PISW01006415.1:26872-109708 GCA_004023785.1 Mungos mungo | reverse complement strand
AAGGTGGCAGAGAGACCAGGGGAAGAGAAGTAGAGACTGAATCACTCAAAGCCTAATCCCTGCAGAGGGGAGATTCAGCCCAGAACTGAGGGCCACTGAGCACAGAGAGACAGATCCATCCCATCAGCAGGGGTGTTCCCCTTGGGCCCAGCAGCTCATCGACTGCAGGCAGAGCCAGGGAGAACTCTGACTTCACATTCCCCCTATTCGATCCTGGCCAGAAAGTCCCCACTTACAGATTTTAACTGTGGTGGCAAAATTGAGTGGACGGGCAAGGACTTAGAAACTGGGCAGAACTTAAAAAACAGAAACAATTAGACCCTCCTGAGGCACAAGGAGATTGGACTCAAGAAAGTGGTTGGCAATGCATGGTCTGAGGGGAGCTTGGGGCGCCGCCATTCTACTCCCTGCATCCACCAAGGCAGGGACTCAGAGAGCAGCTCCAGAGACCCGATCCACCCACACCAAGACATGCCCATCTGCGCGGGAGAGCTGCTGTACTTTTGCTTCTAAACTTTGTTTCTTTTATTAATATTTTCACTCTTTAATTTTTTCCCCCTGTCTTCTCTTTACTGTGTTCCTATTTCCTTCTTTTCTCCCTTTGCCCCTGGAGTCTGGGAAAGAGCAACATTTAGGCACTGCTGTGCTTAGATCAACTCTTACCATCCAGATAGTTTTTTCTTTATCTCATCCTTATATCCTCCCCCCACAATCCCCCTCTGCTGCAGGTTGTAAGCTCTCAGATTGTCCTTTATCTCTGACTGTCCTTATCTCCCCCACTCCCTGCCTGCTTTGTTTTTTTCTTTTCTTTTGTCCCCCTCTATTTTCTTTCCTGTTCCTTTTTTTCTTTCCCCTTTTGGTTTGCTTCCTTACTTGTTCTACCAGTACATTTGTGTGCTTGTATTCTCTGTGTGTTTGTCTCTCTGTTTTCCTTTATAGGGCTACCTCAAGAAAAAACCCAAAGCACACATAATGGAAAGTCCCGAATATTGCTGAGTAGGGAAATAAATTAATCAGAGACACAACAAGAGAATCCGGGAGACACCATTAAAAGAACACCTCCTGAAACGACAGACCCTAGACAGTCAAAGAGCCTCCTTCAATAGAGGAATAAACACACAGTGAAGAATGAGTTTTCAAAACTGAACAAGAGACAGAAAGCTAGCCAAAATGATGAAATGAAAGAACTCTCCTTCAAAGAAACTCTAAGAAGAAATCATAGCTACAGAACTGCTCAAAACAGACACAAGCGACATAACTCAACAAGATTTTAGAACGCTTGTCATAAAATTAATCACTGGGCTTGAAAAAAGCATAGAAGCTATCAGAGGAAATATTGATACAAAGACTAGGCACATCAAAATAGCTGTGGCAAGTTAGAAAAGGCTCTAAATGAGATGAATAATAAAATGGAGGCTGCCACTGCACGGTTTGAAGAAACAGAGAGGAGAATGGGTGAATTAGAAGACAGTTATAGCAAAACAGGATGCCGAGAAAAAGAGAGAGAAAATGATTCAGGAGCAAGAAAGGAGAATCAGAGACCTGAGTGATACAATCAAATGGAACAATGTCCATATCATAGGAGTTCCTGAAGAGGAAACAAAGACAGAGCGTTTGAAGGCATGCTAGACCAAATTATACACAAAAATTTCCCCAATCTGGGGAAAGAGAAGGACATTGAAATTCAAGAGACATACTGAACTCCCCTAAGACATAATGTAAATTGACCTTCAGCACGACATATCTTAGTGAAACAGGCAAAATATAAAGATAAAGAGACAATTCTGAAAGCAGCTAAGGAGAAAAGGGCTTTAACATACAAAGGGAAACCTATCAGAGTGGTTACAGACCTATCTACTGAAACTTGGCAGGCCAGAAAGAAATGGCAGGAAATCTTCAAAGTGATGAATGGGAAGAACATACAACCAAGAATTCTTTATCCAGCGAGGCTGCCATTCAAAATAGAAGGAGAGATAAAGGTTTTCCCAAATAAACAAAAGTTGAGAGAATTCATCACCACCAAACTAGCACTACAAGAAATCTTAGGGACTCTAGGAGGGAAATGTAGCAAGGAATAAAGCTACCAGAGACATCACTACAATCATGCACTCTACAGGAAACACAATGAACCTAAACCCACATTTTTCAATAATAACACTGAATGTAAATAGAGTGAATGCTCCAGTCAAACGACACAGGGTAGCAGAATGGATCAAAAACCATAACCCATCTATTTGTTCTCTGCAAGAGACTCACCTTAGACCTGAAGACACCTTCAGATTGAAAGTAAGGGGATGGAGAAATACCTACCATGCGACTGGACATCAAAAGAAAGCTGGAGTAGCCATACTTATATCGGACAAACTGGACTTTAAAATACAGGTAGTAACAAAAGATGAAGAAGGACATTATATAATAATTACAGGGTCTCTACATCCAGAAAAGCTAAAAATTATAAACATTTATGCACCAAATTCAAGAGCCCCCAAATACACAAAACTATTATTACACAAACAGAAACAATCTTATTGATAAGAATGTGCTAATTGCAGGGGACTTTAATACCCCACTTTCAACAAATGATAGGTCAACCAGACAAAAAAATCACTAAAGAAACAATGGACTTGAATGGCATGCTGGAGCAGATGAAATTAATAGATATATTTAGAACTCTGCATCTTGACTATAGGGAATTCACTTTTTTCTCAAGTGCACATGACACATTCTCCAAGACTAATAACATACTGGGTCATAAAACAGCCCTTCATAAATACAAAAGAATTGAGATCATACCATGCCCACTTTCAGATCACAATGTTATGAATCTCAAAATCAAGCACAGGAAGAAGTCTGAAAAACCTCCAAAAGTGTGGAGGTTCAAAACTACCCTACCAAAGAATGATTGGGGGAACCAGGCAATTAAAGAGGAAATTAAATAATATATGGAGACAAATGAAAACGAAAATACAAAAACCATTCTCTGGGACATAGCAAAGGCAGTCTTAAGAGGAAAGTTCATTGCAATCCAGGCCTATTTCAACTAGCTAGAAAAAACACAAACTCAAAACCTAACAGAGCACCTTAGGAAACTAGAAAGGGAGCAGCAAGAACACCCCAAACCCAACAAAAGAGGAGAAATAATAACGATCAGAGCAGAGCTAAACAAGATAGAATCCTCAAAAACAATTGAACAGATTAAAGAAACCAAGAGCTGTTTTTTGAAAAAATAAAAATTGATAAATCTCTAGCTAGGCTCCTCAGAACGAAAAGAGAGAATATTCAAATAGACAAAATCATGAAGGAAAATGGATATATTACAACAGATCCCTCAGTAATACAAGCAATCATCGGAGATTACTACGTAAAATTATATGCCAAAAAACTGGACAATCTAGAAAAAATGGACAAATTTCTAAACATACTTCCACTACCAAAATTCAAACGGGAAGAGATAGAAAATCTGAACAGACACATAACCAGTGAAGAAATCGAATCAGTTATCAAAAATCTCCCAATGAATAAAAGCCCAAGGCCTAATGGATTCCCAAGGGAATTCTACCAGCCGTTTAAAGCAGATTCACACCGATCCTTCTCAAGCTATTCCAAAAAAAAAAAAAAAGAAAAGAAAAGAAAAAGAAAGGAAGACTACTGGACTCATTCTACGAAGCACATATTCCTAAGCCAGGCAGAGACCCCACAAAAAAAAGAGAACTACAGGCCAATATCCTTAATGAATACGGATGTAAAAATACTCAACAAAATACTAGCAAATCGAATTCAACAGCATATAAAAAGTATTATCCAATATGATCAAGTGGGATTTATTCCTGGGGTACAAGGCTGGTTTAAAATTAGCAAATCCATTAATTTGATACCTCACATTAACAAAACAAAAGAAAAAAACCATAGGATCCTGTTGATAGATGGAGAAAAAGAATTTGACAAAATAGAGCATCTCTTCTTAATGAAAACCCTCAAGAAAGTCGGAATAGAAGTAACTTACTTAAACATCAGAAAAGCTGTTTACGAAAAGGCCACAGCCAATGTTATCATCAATAGGGAAAAAAAATGAGAGATTTCCCCCCTGAAAACAGAAGCACGACAGGGATGTCACTCTTAACATAGTGTTGGAAGTCCTAGCATCAGCAATCAGACAACAAAAGGAAATAAAATGCATCAGAATCGGCAAAGAAGTCAAACTTTCCCTTTTCGTTGATGACATGATACTCTACATGGAAAACCTGATCAACTCCACCAGAAGCCTTCTAGAACTGATTCACGAATTCAGTAATTTTGCAGGGTAGAAACTCAACGTACAGAAATCAGTTGCATTCTTATACACCAAAAATGAAGCAACAGAAAGCAAAATTCAGAAACAGAACCTATTCGCAAATGCACGAAAAATCATAAGATGTTTAGGAATAAACCTAATCAAAGATGTAAGAGACCTCTATGCTGAAAACTATAAAAGACTCATGAAGGAAATTGAAGACACAAAAGAATGGAAAAACATTCCATGCTCATGGATCTGAAAAATAAATGGTGTTTAAAAAAAAGTCATTCTTACCCAAAACAATTTACACATTCAATGAAATCTCCATCAAAGTTGCACCAGCATTCTTCTCAAAGCTAGAACAAACTATCCTCAAATTCGTAAGGAACAACAAAAAAACCAGAATAGCCAAAGTAATATTGAAGAAGAAAACCAAAATGGGAGGCATCACAATCCCAGACTTTAGCCTCTATTACAAAGCTGTCATCATCAAGACAGTATGGTATTAGCACAAAAACAGACACATGGGCCAATAGAATAGAGAACCCAGAACTGGACCCACAAGTATATGGCCAATTATTCCTTGACAAAGCAGGAAAGAATATCCAATGGAAAAAAGACAGCCTCTTCAACAGGTGGTGTTGGGAGACCTGAACAGCGACATGTTTAAAAATGAAATTAGATCACTTTCTTACACCATTCACAAAAATAAACTCAAAATGGATAAAGAACCTGAATCTGAGACAGGAAACCATCAAAACCCTAGAGGAAAAAGCAGGAAATAGCCTCCTAGACCTCAATCGCAGCAATTTCCTCCTAAACGCATTCCCAGAGGCAAGGGAATCAAAACAAAAATGAACTACTGGGACCTCATCAAGATAAAAACTTCTGCAAGGCAAAGGAAACAATAAAAAAAAAACTAATAGGCAACCGACAGCATGGGAAAAGATAGTGGCAAATGGCATATCAGATAAAGGGCTAGTAACCAAAATATACAAGGAGCTCACTAAACTCCATACACGAAAAATAAATAATCCAGTGAAGAAATGGGCAGAAGACCTGAATAGACACTTATTCAAAGAGGACATCCAAATGGCCAAAAGGCACATGAAACGATGCTCAACGTCACTCACAATCAGGGAAACACAAATCAAAACCACAGTGAGATACCACTTCACACCGGTCAGAGTCACTAAAATGAACAAATCAAGAGACTACAGATGCTGGCGAGGATGTGGAGAAATGGGCACCCTCCTACACTGTTGGTGGGGATGTAAACTGGTGCAGCCACTCTGAAAAACAGTGTGGAGGCTCCTCAAAAAACTATCGATAGAACTCCCCTATGACCCAGCAATAGCACTAATAGGAATTTACCCAAGGGATAGAGAAGTGCTGATGCATAGGGGCACATGTACACTAATGTTCATAGTGGCACTTTCTACAACAGCCAAATAATGCAAAGAGCCTGAATATCCATCACCTGAGGAATGGATCAAGAAGATGTGGTGTTTATATATAAAGGAGTACTACATGGCAATGAGGAAGAATTAAATATGGCCATGTGTAGCAAAGTGGATGGACCTCGAGGGTGACATGCTAAGTGAAATAAGTTAGGCAGAGAAGGATAGATACCATATATTTGCACTCATAGGTCTAACAGGAGAAACCTCACCGAGGACATTGGGAGAGGAAGGGGGAAAGAGAGCTGGGGAGAATGCGGGACACAAATCATGAGAGACTATTGAATACTGAACTGAAGGGTGATGGTCATGTTGGGGGGGGTACTCATGGGGAAAAGCACTGGGTGTTATATGGAAACCAATTTGTAAATAAACTATTAAAAAAAAAAAGAAGTCAGCCACCAGAGCGAGTACATCTCATCTCTGGTAGCATAAAAGTGCATGGACTAGGGTTTTGAAGTGCAGTGGGACTGGAAAAATACATCTTGGCTCTCCTGTGGCACAAGGAGATGGGACTCATAAGAATGGCTTGCAGAGCTTATTCCAGCAGAGCTTGGGGCACCACCATTCTACTCTCCACAACCACCAAGGCTGGTCTCCAAAAGCAGCCCCCCAGTTCTACCTACACCAAACTACGCCTATCCACTAGGGGGAGCTGCTGTTTTTTTGTACTTATTTTTTATTACTATTACCTTTATTACTTTTAATTTTTTTATTTTTGCTCTTTATTTTCCTTTTTCCTTTCTCCCTCTTTTGTTTTCACTTGCCATCCAGATACATTATCCATTATCTCATCCTTATCTCTCACCTCTACTGGTCATACACTTTTAGACTGTCCATTGTCCTTTGTTGTCTCTGCCCCCCTTTATTTTTTCTTCTCTTCTTTACCTCTATTTCCTCTCCCTTGCTTTTCTTTTCTTCCTTTCCCCCTTTTAATTTGTTTGTTTGATATGTGTGTGTTTGTGTGCTTTTGTTACCTGTGTGTTTGTCTGTCTGTTTTCCTTCTCAGGGCTACCCCAAGAAACAAGCCAAAGTATGCATGACGGAGAGTCCCAAATATCGCTGAATAGGGAAATAAAATAATCAAAGGAAGAACAAGAGAAACTGTGAGACACCATTAATAGAACATTTCCTGAAGTGACAGGCCATGGACAGTCAATAAACCTCTTTTAACAGAGCTATACTAACAGGTGCACAGTGCACAACAAGCTATTTAAAACTGACAAGAGACAGAAAACTAGCCAAAATGACAAAACAAAAGAACTCTCCACTAAAGAAACTCCAGGAAGAAGTCAAACCACAGAACTGCTCAAAACAGGTCTAAGTAACATAACTGAACAAGAATTTAGAACAATTGTCATAAAACTAATCTCTGGGCTTCAAAAAGCATCAGAGAAGCTACTGATACAATGAATAAGGACTTTCGAAATAGGTGTGATGAGTTTTAAAAGGCTATAAATGAGGTGAATAATAAAATGGAGGCGGTCACGTCATGGATTGAAGAGGCAGAGAGAAGAATAGGAGTATTAGAAGACACAATTATAGCAAAAGAGGAAGCCAGAAAAAAAAAAAAAAAGAGTGAGAGAGAGAGAAATTGATCCAGGAGTAGGTTAGGAGAATTCGAGACCTAAGTGATACAATCAAACGGAACAAATTCCGGGTCACAGGAATTTCTGAAGAGGAAGAAAGAGAGAGGTCCTTAAGGGATAATAGACCAAATCATAACTGAGAATTTCCTGAATTTGGGGAAACAAATGGACATCCAAATTCAAGAGGCACAAATAACACCCTGAAGACGTAATTTGAATCACCTTTGGCACGACACATCATAGTGAAACAGGCAAGATATGAAGATAAAGTGAGAATTCTGAAAGCAGCTAGGTAGAAAAGGACCCTAACACACAAAGGGAAACCTATCAGAGTGGTTACAGACCTATCTACTGAACCTTCGCAGACCACAAAGGAACATCAGGAAATATTCAGTGTGAAGAACAAGAAAAATAGGCAGCCAAGAATCCTTTATCCAGAAAGCCTGTCATTCAAAATAGAAGGAGAGATAAAGATTTTCCCAAATAAAAATTGAGAGAATTCATGACCACCAAACCAGCCCTACAAGAAATCCTAAGAGGGACTCTATGAGGAAAATGTTGCAAAGAATACAAGGTACCAGAGACACCACTATAAACATGAATTCTATGGAGAACACAATGACTCTAAACCCACATTTTTCAATAATAACACTAAATGTAAATGGACTGAATGCTCCAACCAAACGATACAGGTAGCAGAATGGATAAAAAACCAAAATCCATCTATTTGCTATCTACAAGAGACTCATTTTAGACCTGAAGACACCTTCAGTTTGAAAGCAAAAGGATGGAGAAATATCTATCATTTTACTGGAAGCCAAATGTACCCAGGTTAGCCATGTTTATATCAGACAAACTGAACTTTAAGTAAAGGCAGTAACAAAAGATGAAGAAGGACATTATATAATAATTACGGTGTCTCTCCATCAGGAAGAGCTAAAAATTATAAACATCTATGCCCCAAATTAGAAAGCACCAAAATACATTAAAAAATTAATCACAGACAGAAACAATCTTATTGATAAGAATCTGCTAATTGCACAAAACTTTAATACTCCACTGACAGCAATGGATAGATCAACCAGACAGAAACTCACAAAAGAAACAATGGACCTGAACGACACTATGGAACAGATGGAATTGATAGATATATTTAGAACTCTGCATCCTGAAGTTAGGAAATTCACTTTCTTTTCAAGTGCACATGGTACATTTTCCAAGATAGATCACAGATGGGGGCATCAAGCAGCCCTCCATAAATATAAATGAATTGAGATCCTACAATGCACACTTTCTGACCACAATGCTATGAAACTTTATATTAACCACAGAAAAAAGTCTGAAAAACCTCTAAAAATGTGGAGGTTAAAAAACCACCTTACTGAAGAATGAATGGGCTAATCAGGCAATTAGAGAAGAAATTAGAAAACACATGGAAACAAATGAAAATGAGAATACAACAATCCAAATCTTTTGAGATGCAGCAAAGACAGTCCTATGAGGAAAGTATATTGCAATCCAGTCCTATTTCAACAAACTAGAAAAAACGCAAATGCAAAATCCTACAGAGCACCTAATGGAACTAGAAGGGGAGCAGCAAGAGCCCAGAAACCAAGCAGAAGAAAAGAAATAATAAAGATCAGGTCAGAAATAAACAATATAGAATCCAAAAAAACAGTGGAGCAGATCAATGAAACCAAGAGTTGGTTCTTTGAAAAAACAAACAAAATTGATAAATCTCTAGCTAAGCTCCTTAGAAAGAAAAGAGAGATCACCCAAATAGACAAAATCATGAATGAAATGATGGATTAAAACCAATCCCTTAGAAATACAAGCAATCATCAGAGATTACTATGAAAAACTATATGCCAACAAACTGGATAACCTAGAAGAAATGGACAAATTCCTAAACATACATGCACTACCCACATTCAAATGGGAAAAGATAGAAAGCATGAATAGACCAACAACCAGTGAAGAAATTGGATGCATTGTCAAAAATCTCCCAATTAATAAGAGGCCAGGACCAGATGGCTTCCCAGGGAAATTCTACCAGACACTTAAAGCAGAGCTAATACCTATTCTTCTCAAACTATTCCAAAAAATAGAAATAGAAGAAAAACTTCCAAACTCATTCTACGAAGCCAGCATCACCTTGATACCCAAACCAGATAGAGACTCAACAAAAAAGAGAACTATAGACCAATATCCGTAATGAATACAGATGCAAAACTATTCAACAAGATTTTAGCAAATCGAATTCAACAGCATATAAAAATAATTATCCATCATGATCAAATGGGATTCATTCCTGGGTTACATGGCTGGTTCAATATTTGCAAATCCATCAATGTGATCCATCACATTAACAAAAAAAAAGATAAAAACCATATGATCCTGTTGACAGATGCAGAAAAAGCACTTGACAAAATACAACACCCTTTCTTAATAAAAATCCTTGAGAAAGTCGGAAAGGAAGAAACTTACCTAAGCATTCTAAAAGCAGTTTATGAAAAGCCCACAGCTACTATCATCCTCAATGGGGAAAAATTGAGAGCTTTCCCCCTGAGATCAGGAACACGACAGGGGTGTCCACTCTCACCACTGTTGTTTAACATAGTGTTAGAAGTTCTAGCATCAGCAATAAAACAACAAAAGGAAATACACGGCATCAGAATCTGCAAAGAGGAAGTCAAAATTCCACTTTCGCAGATGACATGATACTCTACATGGAAAACCCAGCAGACTCCACTAGAAGCCTTTCTGAACTGATCAATGAATTCAGTGAAGTTGCAGGATTCAAAGTCAATGTATGGAAATGGGTTGCATTCCTATACACCAATGATGAAGCAGCAGAAAGAGAAATCAAGAAACTGATTCCATTCACAATTGCACGAGAAACCATCAAATACCTAGGAATAAACCTGATCAAGGATGTAAAAGACCTATCTGATGAAAACTATAGAAATCTTATGAAAGAAATTGAAGAAGACACCATGAAATGGAAAATCATTCCGTGCTCATGGATCGGAAGAATAAACATTGTTAAAATGTCATTACTACCCAAAACAATCTACACATTCAATGGAATCCCCATCAAAATTGCACCAGCGTTCTTCTCAAAGCTAGAACAAGCTATCCTCAAATTTGTATGGAACCACAAAAGACCCCGAATAGCCATAGTAATATTGAAGAAGAAAACCAAAGCCCGAGGCATCACAATCCCAGACTTTAGCCTCTACTACAAAGCTGTCATCATCAAGACAGTATGGTATTGGCACAAAAACAGACACATAGACCAATGGAATAGAATAGAGAACCCAGAACTGGGCCCACAAATGTACAGCCAATTAATCTTTGACAAAGCAGGAAAGAGTATCCGATGGAAGAAAGACTGCCTCTTTAGCAGGTGGTGCTGGGAGAACTGGACAGCAACATGGAGAAGCATGAAACTAGACCACTTTCTTACACCATACACAAAAATAAACTCAAAATGGCTGAAGGACCTGAATGTGAGACAGGAAACCATCAAAACTCTTAAGAAAGTAGGAAACAGCCTCCTTGACCTCAATCCCAGCAATTTCCTACTCGACACATCCCCAAAGGCAAGGGAAATGAAAGCCGAAATGAACTATTGGGACCTCATCAAGATAAAAAGCTTCTGCACTGCAAAGGAAACAATCAGGAAAACTAATAGGCAACCAATGGAATTGGAAAACATAGTTGTAAATGATATATCAGATAAAGGGCTAGTAGCCAAAATCTACAAGGAACTCACCAAACTCCACACTCAAAAAATGAACAGACACTTCTCCAAAGAGGATATTTAGATGGACTATAGGCATATGAAACGATGCTGAGCATCACTCATCATCAGGGAAATACCAACCAAAATTACACTGAGATACCACCTCATGCCAGTCAGAATGGCTAAAATGAACAAATCAAGAGACTATAGATGCTGGCGAGGGTGTGAAGAGACGGGCACCCTCCTAAACTGTTGGTGGGAATGTATACTGGTGTAGCAGCTCTGGAAAACAGTATAGAGGTTCCTCAAAAAACTATCAATAGAACTCCCTTATGACCCAGAAAGAGCACTGCTAGGGATTTATCCAAGAGATATAGACATGCTGACACACAGGGACACTTGTACCCCGATGTTCATAGCAGCACTGTCAACAATATCCATATCATGAAAGAGCCTAAATGTCCATCACCTGATGTATGGATGAAGAAGATGTGGTGTATATATATATATATATATATATATATATATATATATATATATATACAATGGAGTAGTGCATGGCAATGAGAAAGAATGAAATATGGACATTTGTATTAAAGTGGATGGACCTTGAGGGTGTCATTTTCAGTGAAATAAGTCAGGCAGAGAATGACAGATACCATATGTTTTCACTCATAGTTCTAAGAGGAGAAACATAATGGAGGACCAGGAGGAGTGGAAGGGGGAAAGAGACTTGGGGAGAAAGAGAGGGATGCAAAACCTGAGAGACTACTGAATACGGAAAACGAACCAAGGGTTAAAGGGGGAGAGGGAAGGGGAAGGGCGCTGGTGGTAATGGAGGAGGGCACCTGTGGGAAAGAGCACTGGGTGTTATATGGAAGCCAATTTGACAATAAACTTAAAATTTTTTAAAAAATTAAACAACATTAAAAAAATGAAGAAGATTGGAAACATGCTTGAGTTGGGGAATAGGAGGCTGGGAGAAAGTGCACAATGCATAATAATTCTAGACCACTAGTCTAGAATATAAAATAATGGACAATAATGAAGCTGAACAAAAATGTGGGGGGGGGAAATACCCAACATGAGAATAGACTAAGGAAATCATGGAATCTATTGAACATAACACTATTCATATACTTAAAAATTTCCAAAATAAGAAGAAAGAGAAAAGGGGGCAGAAAATTTACTTCAAGAGAAAAGTAGAATAAATCATCCTAATCTAGGGAAGGAAAAAGATATTTAGATGCAGGAGGCACAGAGAACTTCCTTAAAAATCAAGAAAAATAGGTCACCATTAAGATATGTTATAAACCATATAATAACCTGTCTTAATGTTATAATTTTGTTATAAATAACAAAATATAGTGATAAAAAATCTTAAAAGCCAAAAAACAAAAGAACACCTTAACTTACAAGTGAAAACCCCATAATGATACCTGGGTATTCCTCAACAGAAGCTTGGCAAGCCAGAAGGCAGTGGCAGGATATATTCAACGAGCTGAATGGGAAAATCTGTAGCTAAGAATACTCTAGCCAGCAAGCCTATGATTCAGAATAAAAGGAGAGATAAAGAGTTTCCCAAACAAAAATTGATGGATTTTGTGACCACTAAACAAGCACAGCAAGAAATATTAAAAGGGACTCTTTGAGTGGAAAGAAAAGACCAAAAATGACAAAGACAATTAAGAATCAGTGAAAATCTTCAGAAACAATGACAAAAAAAGGGAAAATTGCATTAAATTCACATCTATCAATAATCACTCTACATGTAAATGTACTCCAATCCAAAGACACAGGGAGTCAGAATGGATAAAAGAAGACGACCCATCCATATGCTGCCTACAGGAGACTAATTTCAGACATAAAGTCACCATCAGATTAGAACTGAGAGGGTACAGAAACATTTACCATGCAAATAGACATCCAGAGAAAGTCAGTGTAGCAATACTGATAGTGGACAGACTAGAGTTTGAAACAAAAAAATGTAGCAAGAGATAAAGAAGGACACTCTATTATAACAGAGGGGACGATGCATCAAGAATGTCTAAGAATTGTTGGGGCTCCTGGGTGGCTCAGTTGGTAAAGCGTCCGGCTTCGGCTCAGGTCATAATCTCATGGTTTGTGGGTTCAAGCCCCACATCGGGCTCTATGCTGACGGCCAGCTCGGAGCCTGGAGCCTGCTTCGGATTCTGCATCTCCTCTCTCTTTGACCTCCCCTGCGAGTGCTGTCTCTCTCTGTCTCTCAAAAATAAATAAAAAAACATAAAAAATTAAATAATGTCTAAAAATTGTAAATACTTATTCCCCCCATATGGAAGTTCAAAATATATACAACAATTAATAGCAAATATAAAGAAACTCTTTGATAATAACACAATAATAGGGACTTTCTACACCCCACTTATATCAATGGACAGATAATGTAAAGGCAAAATAAGTGAGGAAACAATAGCTTTGAAAGACACTCTAGACCAGATGGATTTAACAGATATATTCATAAATTCCATCCTAAACCAATTGAAGACATATTCTTTTCAAGTACGTCGAACATTCCCCAGAATATATCACATATTAGGTAACAAGACAGGCTTCTATAAGTACAAAATGGTTGAATTTATACTATGCATCTTTCCTGAGCACAATGCTTTGAAACTACAATTTGACCAAAAGAAAAAGTCTGGAAGGACCACAAATACATGAAGTGTAAACTACATGATATTAAACAAATTATGGGTCAAGCAGAAAAGTGAAGAAGAAATTTAAAAAACAAAGTCATAGAAACAAATGAAAATGAAAACAAACCCTAACCATCCAGACCTTTGTAATGAAGCAAAAGCAAAAGCGGCCCTAGTAGTGAAGTAAAAGCAATAGAGGTCTAACATAAGAGGCAAGAAAAATCTCAGATAAGCAACCTAACCATACATCTAAAGGTGCTGGAAGAAGAACAATAAACAAAGGCTTGGGCCAGCATTAGGAAGGAAGTAATAAAGAGTAGAGTAGAAATTGATGATATAGGAGCTTAAGAGAAAAAAAAAATAGCATTGAAGTCAGACTTACCAAGAAGAAACAAACAAACAAACAAAAAAAGACCCAAATAAATAAAATCACACATGAGAGTAGAGAAATAACAACCAACACTACAGAAGCACAAACAATTGAAAGAAACTATTATGAAAAATGATATGCTCCCGTATTGGACAAACTGGTAGAATTTAAGGAATAGAATACTAGCAAACTATATCCACAATACCCTGAAAAAAAATATTCACTATGTTCAAGTGGGTTTTATTTCTAGTTTGCAAGGGTGGTTCAATATATAGAAATCAATCAAGTGACATACCATGTTAATAAAATAAACAATATGAACCATAGGATAATTTCTATAGATGCAGGAAATTTTTTGATAAATTACAATATCCATTCATGATAAAAACCCTCAACAAGGTATATTTAGCATAAATATGCTACAACACAATAAAAGACCATCTATGAAATACCCATAGCTAATATCATCCTCAATGGAGAAAAACTAAGATCTTTCTTTCTCAGGTCAGGAATACAATAAGGATGTCCACCTTCACCACTGTTATTGAAAATAGTATTGGAAGTCCTATACAGCAATCAAAGAATAAAATAAAATAAAAGTCACCAAATCATCAAGGAAGAAGTAAAACTTTCATTAATTACAGATTACATTACTCTATATAGAAAGCCTAAAAGAGTCCACAAAAACAACAACAACAAAAACCAAACCAGTGATTTGATTAACAAATTCAGTAAACTCACAACATATAAAATCAACAAAGAGAGATCCCTTGCATTTCTATACACCGATATTTAAACAGCAGAAAGACAAATCAAGGAATCAATCCCATTTACAATTGCACCAAAAACAGTAAGATACCTAGGAATAAACCTAGTCAAAGATAGGAAGTCCTGTACTCTGAAAACCGTAAAGCACCAATGAAAGAAATCGAAAATGACACTAAGAAATAGAAAAGAATTTCATGCTTATGAATTGGAAGAATGAATACTGTTAGGTTGTCTGTATTACCCAAAACAGCCTACACATTTAATATAATCTTGGTCAAAATACCACCGGCGTTTTTCACAGAGGTACAACAAACAATCCTAAAATTTGTATGGAACCAGAAAAGACCCTGAACACTCAAAGCAAACTTGAAAAAGAAAAGCAAAGCTGGAGGCATCACAGTTCCAGACTTCAGGTTATATCACAAAACTGTGGTGATTAGGAAAGTATGGTACTGGAATAAAAATAGACACATAGATCAATAGAACACAGAAAAAACTCCAGAAATGAGCTAACATCTATATTGTCGATTAGTGTTTGAAAAAAACAGGAAAGACTATCCAATAGCAAAAAGATAGTTTCTTTAAACACTAGTGCTGGGAAAACTGAACAGCTGCATGCAAAACAATAAAACTGGACCACTTTCATGCACCATACAGAAAAATAAATTCAAAATGTATTTAAGACATAACTGTGAGAGCTGAAACCTTCAATATCACGGAGGACAACCCAGTAACCTCTTTGACATCGGCCATAGCAATAACTTACTAGATATGTCCTTTGAGGCAAGGGAAATGAAAGCACAATAAACTTTTGGGACTTCATAAAAAAATACAAAACAACAACAACAACAACAACGAAACTTCTGCACAACAAAGGAAACAATAAAACTAAAGGCAATCTATGGATTTGCAGAATATATTTACAAATGACATATCTGATAAAGGGCTTATAACCAAAATATAGAAATAAATTATAAAACTCAACACCCCCAAAATGAATAATCCAACTAAAAATGAGCATAATATATGTTAGATTTTTTTTTCAAAATTAGACATTCTGATAGCCAGCAGACAAATGAACAGATGCTTAGCATCTCTGATCACCAGGGAAATATTAATCAAAAGTACAATTTCCTCACACCTGTCAGAATGGCTAAAATCAACAACACAAGAAACAACAGGTGTGCGTGAGGATTTGGAGAAAGAGGAACACTGCTGCACTGTTGGTGGAAATGCATAATGGATTAGCCACTGTGAAAAATATTATGAAGTTTCCTTAAAAAGTTAAACATAGAACTATGATCCAACAATTGCACACTAGATTTTTACCCAAGGAATATGAAAATATTAATTCAAAGTGATACATCCATGTCACTCATTCTAGCAGCACTACCTACAATAGACAAATTTTGGAAACAGACCAAGGGGCCATTAACTGATAAGTAGATAAAGAGGATGTGATATATTAACACAAGGGAATTATATTCAGCCACAAATTGTGAAATCTTGCTATTTGCAATGACACGGATAGGGCTAGAGAGTATAACATTAAGCAAATAAATCAGTCAGACAGAGACAAATATCATATGATTTTGCTCATATGTGGACTTTGAGAAACAAAATGGACAAAGGTGGGAAAAAGTGGGTGGGGCAGGTAAAGCAAGTAACAAACTCTTGAATATCAAGGACAACCTGATGGTAAACAGAACGGAGGTCATCAGAGGGATGAGTTTAATAGGCGATGGGCATTAGGAGAGTGCACCGCTTGTGATGTGCACTGGGTGTTGTTTGGAAGTGTTGGATCCCTTTTTGTACGCATGAAGCCTATCACACACTATGTTAACCAAATGAAATTTAAATAAAAACTTTAGAAATATGGTAACAAATCCGACAAATATTTTTTAAATCCTAAAAATATGTTTTCAAATGATCCTTAAAATTTACCAGGAAAGAAGAAAAAAAAAGCTAAGAGTTGGAAACAAAAATTTATTCATTGACTCAGTGGCTTGGTGTTTTGTTTGATTGGTTTTTGTTTTTGTTTTTGTCTTTTTATATATAGACTAAGATTTGCTTGTTTATAACTAGTAGACATTTGGTGCAGTTTTGTGGGTTATGTAATGTAGGGATTTTTCTATACAACAAAAATTGCCTTTTATTTTTATTTCTTTTGCTGTATTCAAAACAATTAGATATGTAAAAGTTTAAATTAGAGACCAGTAGGCTTTGAAGTATAGTCGTAGACTCTGAATAAGTAAACATTGTAGCAGCCAGTATACGGAAGCCATCACTGACTCATTTTTGTCACATTCTGAAGAGGTACTTCCCATATTTACTAATACATTTTCGCAAGGATTTTTATTTGTAGCATTATTTATAATTGTGAAAATTTGGTTTTTGAACATATGGTTTCTGTTAAATAAAGAATGGATTATTTTGGGCTATAAAAATAATGAAGGCAATCTATGAGCTGATATGTAGTGATCCCAACCAAACATTAAGTAAAATATTTAGTATTAAAGACATTACATACGAAACCCTACATGACTCTTCTTTTTTGCAAAAGGAAACACAGCAAAGGTTGAATTCATTAAGCCGTAAGACTGGTTTTTTGCAAGGTACCAAGAGACAGAGTAGTAAAGATAGGAAGGGAATGGCATTTCATTGTCTTCGTTGTCACCATGTACACTTTGCTTTAGTGAGGCATGTTGATTTTCTACATAATCATAAGTTAAGTCATCAAGGATGAATGCCAAAAATTAACACTGAACACAAACTGAGTGAAATAAAACAACTGCATTTCAAAGGAAAAACATAACTCTGTTGAAAACTAAGAATAATAAATTTTTCCACATAACTTTTGAGGACACTTAGTCTAGAGGAGGAAAAAAACTACAGAAAAAATTTGCATTTATTATGTAGATTATTATTTATTGTAGTGGTATGATTGTGGAAATTCTAAAACCATTTTATGCTTATTTAGGATTGTGCAAATGACTAAATAATTTAATATTGTTGGATCTAGGGTATTTAGTATGGAGGAATAGAAGAAGTAAATAAAAATATGAACAACATATCAGAAATCAGCAGTATAAATTCATGACATAATTTCTGCTAAAAAGATATAGAATCAGTGAAGCCCAGTGATGTCACAATAACCAAATTGAGTGATTCTGAACACAAATTGTGGTTTCATTCCATTCTATTCACAGGTTTTAATTTCCCAGGAAACATTTTGCAGGACTACTTCATCTTAGCATCTGCTCCCAGAAACCACAACTTGGCACACATATAAATCAAAGCAGTGTGGCTCATATCCCATTTAATAAAAATAAGATAAACTGATATTTCATGCCTCTGAATATGACTTATATGTAATATTCTGGTCACATATGCTAAGCTAAATGTAATTACGAGGAAACAATAATCAACCAACAATGAAAGCAAATTTCTTAAAAAAAAAAAAAAACAGTCCTGGGGGCACCTGGGTCATTTAGCGTCAGACTTAATGATCTCCCAGTTTATGAGTTCGAGTCCCACATCATTCTCTGTGCTGAAATCTCAGAGCCTAGAGCTTACTTTGGAGTCTGTGTCTACCTCTTTCTCTGCCCCTCCCAAGCACATTTTCTGTCTCTTGCTCTCTCTGCCTCTCCCAAAAAAGAATAAACATTAAAATGTTTTATTTATTTATTATGTTTTAAAAATTTTTAAAGGGAAACCGAAAATCACAAGAAGCAAAGAACAAAGCCATCCATAATCAAAAGTAGTTTACAGTTTGACTTCTAGGTCCCGTGTGTGTATCTACACAACTAAGTATTTTAATGTCATTAAGATCACACAGTTATGTATCACGCTTTTTTACACACCATGAATATTTACCATTTCAAAGTCCCAAAACTATGAGTATTTCGATAACCAAAAATACACTACACGAACACCATCTGAAAGAAAAAAAAAAAAAAGAATCCTGCCTTTCTTGGCAACAAAAATGGCAACAGTCCTCTAGATAAAGACACTGGCAGAGTTACAATTAAAATACTGCATTCCCTTAATGTTCAATTAAAAATGAGACAGTAAAGAGTAACAGAGTACACAAAGTATAATGCTTCTAAAAGAATTCATTCTCCAATCTATACGATTCAAACATTAGCAAGGAGGGGCACATTGGTGGCTCAGTTGGTTAAGCGTCTGGCTTCGGCTCAGGTCATGATCTCACAGTTTGTGAGTTGGAGCCCTGTGTCGGGCTCTGTGCTGACAGCTAGCTCAGAGCCTGGAGCCTGCTTCAGATTCTGTGTCTCCCTCTCTGACCCTCCCCTGCTCGCAATGTCCTCTCTGTCTGTCAAAAATAAATAATAAGACATAAAATTTTTTAAAAAAATATTAGCAAGGAGGTATGTTTCCTCTGTATTCCTGTAGTACAGACAAAGAGATGCACATATATTAACGGTTATCATTAGAATATAAGTATGAACACATCCATGCATTCCTCCCACTATACTTCCTTCTGCCCCTCTGCAGCCAGTCTAATGAGTAAGTCCTGACATATATTTCTGAGACAGCTTGACACTTCCATGCCCAAGATGCTTCCTTCCTATCAATTATAACAAAAAAAACTTATAAATTGGTTACTTTATACTTTAGTAGCTGTACATTGTATCATACATTGCCATCCAGGACATCCATAAAGCTTCCACTGGGTTGGTAGAGAAGAGGAAGGGTTCTAGACTAGAATGTTCCTTCAAGGCTACTACGTATATAGTGGGCAAATTTTATTTTACTTTTTTTATAATAGTTTATTGTCAAATTGGCTTCCATATAACACCCAGTGTTTCTCCCCAGAAGTACACCCACACCATGACCATCCTCCCCTTCCTCCGTCCCCCTCCCCCTTCAGCCCTCAGTTCGTTTTCAGTATTCAATAGTGTCTCATGATTTGTGTCCCTCTCTCTCCCCAACTCTCTTTTCCCCTTCCTCTGCCCATGGTCCCCTGTTAGGTTTCTCCCGTTAGACCTATGAGTGCAAATATATGGTATCTGTCCTTCTCTGCCTGACTTATTTCACTTAGCATGACACCCTCGAGGTCCATCCACTTTGCTACAAATGGCCAGATTTCATTCTTCCTCATTGCCATGTAATACTCTATTGTATGTATATACTACATCTTCTTGATCCATTCATCAGGTGATGGACATTTAGGCTCTTTCCATGATTTGACTATTGCTGACAGTGCCGCTATGAACATTGCAGTACATGTGCCCCTATGCATCAGCACTTCTGTATCCCTTGGGTAAATCCCTAGCAGTACTATTGTTGGGTCATAGGGGAGTTCTATTGATAGTTTTTTGAGGAACCGGTTTCTCAAAAAACTATCATTTTTACTGTTTTTTAATGCTTATTTATTTTTGAGAGAGAGAGAGAGAGAGAGGTGGTAGGGGTGAGAGAGGGAGACACAGAATCTGAAGCAGACTCCAAGCTCTAAGCTGTCAGCACAGAGCCTGATGTGGGGCTCAAACCCACAAACAATGAGATCATGACCTGAGCTGAAGTCAAACACTTACCTGACTGAACCAACGAGGCACTCCTCTTTCATTTCTGATTAATTTATTTAAGTCTCTCTTTTATTTTTATTATTTGATTAGTTAAGGGTTGTTAATTTTGTTTCTCTTTTCACAAAACCAACTCTTATATGTTAGATCTTTTCGATTGTCCTTTAAGTCTCTATTTCATTTATTTCTACTTTGATCTAAGTCTTATTTCTAGTAATTCAATGCTTTGGTTATTTAGTTTCTAGTTCTTTGAGGTGTAGAGTTAGATTAAGGTTCTTTCTTTCTTGGAAGTGCTTTTGCTACATCCTATAGGTTTTGGTACATTATATATCTATTTTCATTTTTCCCTAGATATATTTTAATGTTGCTTTGACTTTTTGGATGACCCATTGGTTATTTAGTAACATATTGCTTAATCCTTACATTGTTGTGATTTTCCCATTTTCTTCTTTAGTTTTTATTTTTTTCAGAAAGGAATAGGATTACAAGAGGACCCATTTCCTTCTTTAAATTAATTTCTAGTTTAATGCCTTTATGGTGAGAAAGTTATTTTATATTATTTTAATTTTCTTGATTTTACTATTACATGTCTTGTGACCCAATATATAATCCAACCTAGAGAATATGTCATGAACACTGGAGAAGAATGTGTATTCTTCTGCTTTAGGATGGCATATTCTGCATATATTTTTAAATCTATCTCATCTAATGTGTTTTTAAAGACTGGTGTTTCATGATTGTTTTTTTCTTAATGATTTATTCATTCATAAAAGTGGGGTATGAAAGTCTTCTACTATTATTATATATTCAATGTCTCACTTTAAGTCTTTTAATATTTGCCTTATATATTTTGGTGTTTCTGTGTTGAATGCCTGGAGATTTATCACTATTATATCTGCCTGCTGGGTTAACACATTTCTCATTATATAATGTACAGCTTTGTCTTTTATTTCATTTTCAGTTTTAAAATTGATTTTGTCTGATATAATTGTAGACACTATAGCCACTACAGTTTCTCTTTGTGTGTTTTTTTTTATTCTCATTTACATGAAATGTTTTTTTCCATTCTTTCACTTTCGGTCTGTGTACATCCTTACTTTCCAAGTGAGTCTCCGATATGCAGCAGATACATGGCTATTGCTTTTCTTTTTATCCATTCAGCCATTCTATGTCTTTTGATTTTATCCATTAAGACATTCTACTTGTTTTGATTGGCAAATTTAGTCCATTTACATTTAAATTAATTATTGATATATTAATAATTATTGTTTAATGTATTAAACATTGCTTAATATATTAACATAAATAATGTGTTAAATATTATTGTTCTTGTTTTCCTGGTTTTTGAAGTTTCTCTCTGTCCCTTTCTCTCTTCTCTCTTTCTTTGTGGTTTGATGACTTTCTTTAGTGTTATGTTGAAATTTACTTTTCATTTTTATTTGTGTATTTATTATGCTTCATTTTCCTTATGCTTACTATGAAGTTTATATAAAATGTCCTATGTAAATAGTCTGTAGTCTGTTTTAAGTTGATAATTTAATTTATATGCATTTCAAAGCTTTAGTCTTTACTTCCCCTTACACAATTTCGATATTTGATGATACATTTACATCATTTTTTATTTTATGCCTCCCCTAACTATTATAATTTTAGGTAATTTGTCCTTTTTTCTTTTGACTTACATGCTTGCTAAATATTGATCTACTAACTTTGTTATATACTTACTTTTTCAAGTGAGTTTTTGATGTCTTTCATGTTTTCTTACATTAATTAGTGCCAATTTTTTTCCCTTAATGAAGTTACCTTAACATTTCTTGTGAGTCCAATGTAGTGGTGATTAGTTCTGTTAGCTTTTGCATATCTGGAAAGTTCTTGGTTAAAGTTTTTGTTTGTTTGTTTGTTTGTTTTTGTTTTTGTTTTCCAAAGCACTTGGAATATGTCATGTCTTTCACTTCAGTTTCTGCAAAAAAAATTCTAAGACACTTATGTGGTTTCCCATTTATGTAACATGGTTTTTGTTGTTGTTGCTGCTGTTCCCATGCTGCTTTAGGATTCTCTCCTTATTCGCAACTTCTACCATTTTAGTTATACTGTGCTTTGATATGGATCTCTTTGAGTTTATCACATTTGGATTTCTCTGGGCTTCCGGGACACAGATTAGAGAAGTTTTCAGCCATCATTTCGTCAAAGAAAATTTTTCCTGTTTTTTTCTCTTTCCCTTTGCTTTCTGCCATCTCTATCCTGTTATTCTCCTTAATATTATCTCAGTTGTTCCTTAAGGCATCTTTCCTTACACCTCATATTTTTTGTTTGTTGGTTTGTTGTGTCCAGATTTCATTGTTTTGTTGTCCAGTTCACTGATTTGGTATTCTACTTTATCCAGTTTGCTGATATAACATTATGGTGTGTTTTTCATTTCAGTTATAACATCTCTTTGGTACTTTCCTATATTTTATATCTCCATTAACTACCTTCTCACTATCTTCATTTACACACGCTATGGCACATTGAGGAGCAGGGCGGGTTACTAGCCCAATGATGAGGTATGATGGTTGTTTTGGTGTATTGGTGGGAAGACCACTCTGCAGTACATGTTCACTGGAACAAGCAGGAAATAAGAAGAGTTATAAAATGGTATTGCCCAATGCTGATATTAATGATGTTCACTAAGATGAAAAATATGGCTCTTGACAGTATCCCAGACCCCCAGGAGATTCCTTGCTGTGCTGTTTTCTACTCCTCTGGCAGACTCCTTAAAGTTAGTAAATGAATCTCCTTCATCTTTGGTTTATATACTTTTCAGATTTGTGTTGTTCTGGATCCTGGGTTGAGTGAGCCAATGTGTTTTAAGCACTGGATGTTATATGGGAACCAATTTGACAATAAACTATTAAAAAAAAGAAATGTATAAAAAATAAAACATTATCAATTGGAAAACATAAAAAAAAGAGTGGGTTTTCCAGGACATCCAGATTTATAATCTTCTTTGTAGTAATATCAATATATTTTCACAACTCAGCATTATAGGGGCTCATCAATGTTGTGTTGTATCAAAGGAATGGTGTGCTTGGTGGCAAATTTTAATATTTCACTCCTTAGGGGAACATTCTGTACATTTGATACATCCCTGATTGTGACTTGCATATCTAAGGTACATTTTTCTTACTGGGGTGTCTGTTTATTTGCCTCCTTTTCATCTCAATGTTGTCCAATTATATGTTGTATTGAAGAATCTATTTATCCAATTTTTTAGCCTCTTTCATTCCATATAGAGTTATTTTTTGTGTCCTTGGGAGGAGGTGAATTCTGGATCTTATTATAATGCAGTGTTGAACACAACTACATAATTATTAATAAAAAGTGAATTAGATTGATGTAATAGGGATTATATTTTATAAATTAACTAACAATACTTTTTATAATTTCTGAGAGGGACACAAATCATGAGAGACTATTGAATAATGAGAACGAATCGAGGGCTGAAGGGGGAGGGGGAGGTGAGGGTAATGGAGGAGGGCATCTGTTGGGAGAAGCACTGGATGTTATATAGAAACCAATTTGACAAAAACTATTATAAAATAAATAAACAAATAATAAATTAAATACATAAGTAATAAAAAGGTTTCAAAATATTTATTTATTTATTTATTTATAAGTTAGTTATTATATAGTATAATAACAGTTTCAGGAATAGAATTTAGTGAATCATCACATACATTTTACACCCTGTGCTCATCCCAACAGGTCCATTCCTTAATGTTCATCACCTATTTAGCCCATCTCCCCACACAGCACCCCTCTAGCAATCCTCAGTTTGTTCTCTTACTTAAGGCTCTCTTGGTTTGTCTTTCTCTCTGTTTTTATCTTACTTTTGCTTCTCTTCCCCAATGTTCATCTGTTTTGTTTCTTTTATTTTTAATTTTTTAAAGTTTATTTATTTTTGAGAGAGACAGAAAGAGAAAGAGCTAGTGGGGGAAGAGCAGAGAGAGTGAGAGACACAGAATCTGAAGCAGGTTCCTGGCTCTGAGCTGTCAGCACATAGCCTGATGCAGGGCTCAAACTCACAAACCATGAGACCATGATCTGAGCCAAAGTCAGATATGTAACTGACTGAGCCACCCAGGTGCCCCTCATGTGTTTTGTTTCTTAAATATTGCATATGAATGAAATAATATAATATCTGTCTTTCTGTGACTGACTTATTTCACTTAGCACAATACTGTCTAGTTCCATGCATGTTTCAACAAATGGCAAGATTTTATTCTTTTTGATTGGTGAGTGATATTCCATTGTAAAGATGATGTCATTTATACACTACATCTTCTTTTCTGTTCATCTGTTCATGGATATTTGGGGTCTTTACATAACAAGGCTATTATCGAAAGTGCTGCTATAAATACTGGGGTGCATGTGGCCCTTCAAATCATCATTTTTGTATGCTTTGGATATATACCTATTAGTGCAATTGCTAGATCATGGGGTAGCTCTGCTTTTCAATTTTGAGTAACATCCATACTGGTTTTCAGAGTGGCTGTACCAGTTCCCATTCCTACCAGCAATACAAAAGTGTTCCCTTTTCTCTGCATCCTCATCAACATCTGTTGTTGCCTAAGTTGTTAATTTTAGCCATTCTGACAAGTGTGAATTGGTATCTCATAGTGGTTTGTATTTGTATTTTCCTGATGAAGAGTGATGTTGAGCATCTTTTCGTGTGTCTGTTAGCCATCTGGATGTCTTTTTTTGGGGAGAAAGTTTTGTTCATCTATTTTGTCCATTTCTACACTGGATTATTTGGTTTTAGGGTGTTAAGTTTGATAAGTTCTTTATAGATTTTGGACTAACTCTTATGTGTTATGTGATGTGCAAATATCTTCTCCCATTCCATCATTTGCCTTTTAGTTTTGCTGATTGTTTCCTTCACACTCCAGAAGCTTTTTATCTTGATGAGGTCCTGATAGTTCATTTTTGCTTTTGTTTCCCTTGCCTCTAGAGACATGGTTAGTTAAAGGTGCTACCGCCGAGGCCCAGGAGGTTATTGCCTGTTTTCTTCTCTAGGAGTTTGATGGCTTCTTGTCTTATGTTTAGGTCTTCCATTCATTTTGTTTATTTTTGTGTATGGTGAGAGAGTAGTCAAGGTTCATTCTTCTGCATGTTGCTGTCAAATTTTCCCAACACCATTTTTTGAGGTGACTGTCTTTTTTTCTATTGGATATTCTTTCCTGATTTTTTGAAGAGTAGTTGGTCATACATTTGTGGGTCCACTTATGTGTTCTCTATTCTGTTGCATTGAGCTATGTGTCTGTTTTTGTGCCAGTACCATACTGTATTGATAATTACAACTTTGTAACATAGCTTGAATCCAGAATTGTGATTCCTCTAGGTTCGATTTTCTTTTTCAACTTTACTTTGGTTAATCGTGGTCTTTTCTTGTACCTTACAAATTTTAGAATTGTTCTATCTCTGTGAGAAGTGTTCTTTTGATAAGGATTGCTTTAAATATGCAGATTGCTTTGAATGGTATCAACATTTTAACAATATTTTTTCTCCTAATCCATGACCATGGAATACTTTTATTTGTTTGTGTCTTCTTCAATATTTTTCATCAGCTTTATGTAGTTCAGTTTATGGATTCTTCTCCCTTTTGGATAAGTTTATCCCTAGATATTTCATTTGGGGAGGGAGGGCAATTGTAAATGGAATTGATTCTTTGGTGTCTCTTTCTGCTGCTTCATTATTGGTACATGGAAATGCACCATTGTACATTGATTTTATACCTGTGACTTTGCTGAATTTAAGTATCATTTCTGGCAGTTTTTTCAGTGGAGTCTTTTGGGCTTTCCACATAGAGTATCATGTTGTCTGCAAAGAGTGAATGTTTAATTTCTTCCTTGCAGATATAGATAGCTTATATTTATTTTCGTTGTCTGATTGCTGAGGCTAGGACTTCAAACACTATGTTGAATAACATCGGTGACAGTGCCCATCCCTGTTGTGTTCCTGACCTTAGGGGGAAAGCCCTAAGTTATTCCCCATTGAGGATGATATTAGCTGTGGGTCTTTTGTTTCTGTCCTCTTCACCCACAGTCAAGCAGAACACAAAGCAATTACCTAAAAAATGAATGAACTGGGGAAATGTGGGATGGCAGAGTAGGAGGATCTTAAGCTTATCTTGTCCCATGTTTACAGCTAGATATCAGTCACATCCAAGAAAATAATCATAAAGTGATCTGAAGTCTGGCAGAACAAACTACACAACTAAATGTAGAAAATAAACTGCACCTGAGAGGTTAGAAAGGGCATAAACAGTGTCCAGGAGCTTCCATAGGAGGGAGGAAGTTCTTGTCATAGAGACGGAACAGCACCAGGGAGCCTACAGAGGGAAAACAAATTCCCATAACATCTGGCCTTTAAAACCACAGGGGCTGAATCTTAGGAGTTTGTATAGCGAATGGAACATAGAGCCTGGAGCTTTATAAGTCAGCTGACTCAGCACTGGAGTAAACCATAAAGTTGCTTCATAGCTGACTCCCCATTCTTAGAAAGACAACAATCCACGGAGAGGCAACATAGAAGCAACACCTTGCACAATGGGAGGAAAATCTGTTTATACTGATTTCAGAGCATGTTGGGAGACTTCATGGGGTTTAAGGCGGTGACAGGCACAATGTACTTCTCCTGTCCACTGTATAAACCCATAGCCACCTGTAGAAGGAAACCCTACACAGACACTACTTAACCTGCTAGCAATGAGCTCACGCAGGTGCTTTCCTAAGGATATGCCCACTACAAGAATGCTGTCCTTTTTCCTGGATTCCGTGAAAATTTTGTTAACTCCTCATATGCTGCCACCCAGCTGCTGAGTGCATGCACTATGCCCTCACAGTCACTACAGTTTGAACGTTCTGGCCTAGGGTTAGCATCTCAATGCAAATTTTGAAAATGCCATGCATATGCCCTGCCCTGCTGACACCCTCACAGACACCCCATGCCATTGGTCACCAACACTGTCACCATGTGCTATGACAAACCCACGCCACCAGACTGTGGGATTCCAGCCTAGGACAAGTGGTTCAGTGAAAGTTGTTAAAACCACCACCCCACTTTTGAACACTTACGCTGTCATGCTCCATTAAAGCTTGCCTGCCTGGGTCTCAGTAACATCACAGAGAGCAAGCACAGCCTCCAACAGGTAGAGGTTCAGGGCAGATGTCTGGACTGAAAGGAAAAGTGACTCAGACACAATAACAGGATACACACAACATACATAGAGGACTTCCCTAAAGTGTCAGTTTCTGCTGAACATGGGACACTGCACTGCATGGCACTACATGACCTCTTATTAATAAAATCACTACTTTAAAGAGCATAATCATTGATGATTTTCCTAACACAGGGACATACACAGAGATATGGGACAAAGAATATGTCCCAAATAAAGAACAGGATAATATCACTAATGATATTAATATATAAGTGAAAGGGAAAGAAGTAGTATGCCTGATACAGATTTTAAAGTAATAATCTTATGATAAGATAAGCACTGTAATTCAGAAAGGGGTAGAGGACCCCAGTGTGACCTTTGAAAAAAAAGAGAAAAAAAACCAAATACCATATTAGAGATGAAGAACTCAAAATTAAAAATACAATTGATTGAATAAATGGTAGCATGCAGGAATCAGAGGAACATATCAGTCATCTGGAGGATGGATTAATTTAAAGGAATCAAGCTGAGGGGTGCCTGGGTGGCTCAGTCGGTTAAGCATCCAGCTTCAGCTCAGGTCATGATCTCACATTTCATGGGTTCGAGCCCTGCATCAGGCTCTGTGCTGACAGGTAGCTCAGAGCCTGGAGCCTGCTTCAGATTCTGTGTCTCCCTCTCTTTCTGACCCTCCCTTGCTCACACTGTGTCTCTCTGTCTCTCAAAAATATATTTAAAAAAAACATAAAAAATGTTTTAAAATAAATAAAGGAATCAAGCTGAACTCATTAGAGGAAAACAAATATTGCGTAATGAGAGCAGACTTAGAGAACTATATGATTCCATCAAGCATAACAACATACATATTATAGGAATGTCAGAAAGAGATGAAAAAAAAAAGGGCAGGAGGCAGAAAATGTATTTGAAGAGATAATAGCTGAAAACTTCTTGAATCTGGGGAGGGAAACAGAGAAGCAAATACAAGAGGCACAAAGATTCCCCAGCTAATTCAACCTACATTGGTCCACACTAATACACATATAATTAAAAGGGCAAAAATAGTCAGAAAGTAAGAGTTTTTAAAGTTGCAAAAGAGAAGAAGACAGTTAAATACAAAGGAAACTCCATAAAGCTATCAATAGATTTTTCAAACGAAAATTGCAGGCCAGAGGGAGTGGCAAGCTATATTCAAAGCACTGAAAGGGAAAAATCTACAGTAAGAAATACTCTATCCAGCAAGAATAACATTGAGAATAGAAGAAAAGATACTTTCTCAGACAAACAGAAACTAAATGAGTCTATGACCACCAACCTATCCCAAAAAAGAAATATTAAGTGAGACACTTTAAATTTAAAAGTGACGACCATAAATGAGAGTATGATAGTAGGCAATTCTGTAAAAATCAATCGGTTAAGGGATTCACAGAAAGAAAGGATATAAAATATGACACAATATCCTAAAATATGGAGAGGAGAAGAATAAAGAATGGGTTCAAAATTAAGTGATCATCAACTTAATATAGACAATTACATGCAGAAGAGGTTACATACAAACCTAATGATAACCACAAAACCATAATCAGAAATAGAGATGCAAAGAAAAAAGAGGAGGGAATCCAAGTTAGTCACTAGAAAAATCCAGCAAATCATGAAAAAGAGCAAAAGAAAAAAAAGTCGATAAAAGCTATAGAAACACCACAAAACATGTAACAAAATGGAAATAAATACCTATATATCAATAACTACTTTGAATGCAAATGGACTAAATGCTCTAATCAAAAGACATAGGGTGATGGAATGAATGAAGAAACAAAATCCATTTATACCCTTCTTACAAGTGTCTCAGTTCAGACCTGCCAACTGCAGATTGAAAGTAAGGAGTTGGGACACCTGGCTGGCTCACTCAGTGAAGCATATGGTTCTTGATCTCAAAGTTGTGAATTCAAGCTCCATGTTGGTTATAGAGATTACTTAAAAATAATATGCTTAGGGGCGCCAGGGTGGCTCAGTTGGTTAAGTGGCTGACTTCAGCTTGGGTCATGATCTCATGGTTCACGAGTCCAAGCCCCACATCAGTCTCTGTGCTGAGAGCTCAGAGCCTGGAGCCTGCTTGTGATTCTGTGTCTCCCTTTCTCTGACCCTCCCCTATTCACACTCTGTCTGTCTGTCTGTCTGCGTCTCCCTCTCTCTCTCTCTCAAAATAAATAAACATTAAAAAATAATATCTTTTAAAAAATGAAAGTGAGGGGATAAACATTTATCACACAAATGATTTTCAAAAGAAAGATGGAGTAACAATACTTATAAGGGACAAAATAAACTTTAAAATGAAGTCCGTAAGAAAATATAAAAAAAGGAAACTATAAATTAATAAAGGGACAATCCAAAAAGAGGAGATAAAAGTTGTAAATATTTATGCATTCAACATGAGAGCACCCAAGTACATAAAACAATTAATAAATAACATAAAAACACTCTACCCAGCAAGGCAATCATTAGAATATACGGAGAAATAAAGAGCTTTTCAAAAACAAAACCTAAAGGAATTTATTGCCACTAAACTAAACAGCCCTACAAAAATATTGAATATTTAAATACCCTTTCAGTGGACAGGAAAACATCATAAGTGATAATATCAAAGTAAAAAAAAAAAACAAGAAATAAAATATGTTTTTCTGTAAAATTCAGTCTAAGCATTTAAAAAATAGATGGATGTAGAATATGATATCTCATGATTATGAAATCGAGACCTGTGTTGGGCTCTGCACTGGGCTGGGAGTATGCTTAAGATTCTCTCTCTCTCCCCCATTGCCCCACCCCCACTCATGCACATGCACTTTCTCTATTTCTCTATCTCTCAAAATATAAAAATAAATAAATGTTAAAATTAAATGATCCTCAGCTTAATATAGACTGCTAAATGCAGAAGATGCTATAGATAAATCAAATGGTAACCACAAATAATAACTCAGGAATACATATGTAAAAAAATAAGGAGGGGCAGCTCACGAGGGTATAGAAACAGGTCTAATAGAACATACAGAAGAAAACTGACCAATACACAGAGGACTTTCAGACCTATGGACTCTTGATCTAAGCCCAATAAATTAACTGCTTAATAAAAAAAAAATGTAAGGCATTTTTTTCAATAAAGAAAGCCAGCAAACCAGGACAGAAGAAAATATAAGAGGAAAAACTCCAAAGGTAACCACAAAGTCAGTAACAAAATGGCAATAAATATATATATATCAGATATTTTTAAGTTTATTATTTATGAGAGAGAGAGAGAGACAAAACAAGTTGAGGAAGGGCAGAGAGAAAGGGAGATACAGAATCTGATGTAGGCTCCAGGCTCTGAATTCTAAGCACGGGCTTGACACAGGGCTCAAACTCACATACCGTGAGATCATGACCTGAGCCAAAGTCAGATGCTTAATGAACTTGGCCACCCAGGCACCCCAAGATATATTTATCAATAATCACTTTGAATGCAAAGGAACAAAATGCCCCAATCAAAAGACAGACGGTGATAGAGTGGATTTAAAAAAGGCCTATCTATATAGTGCCTACAAAAGACTCATTTCAGAACAAAAATATCAGCAGATTGAAAGTGTGGGAATTGACATTCATCAAGCAAATGTATGTCAAAAGAAAGTCAGTGTAACAACACTTGTTTCCAACAAATAGGCATTAAATGAGAGACTGTAATAAGACACAAAGAAGGACACTACACAATCACTAAGGGGACAATCCAACAGGAACATATAAGACTATAAATATTATAGTCACAAGAAAGGAGCTTCCAAATACGTTAAAAAAGTTAACAAGAAACATAAAGGAACTAATCAATAGTAGTAAAATAATAGTACAGAACTTTAATGCCATACTTATATCAATAGACAAAGCATCCAATCAGAAAATCAACAAGGAAACAGTGGATTTGAAGGGCTCACTAAACCAGAAAAGTTTAACATATATATTCAGAACATTTCATCCAAAACCAGCAGAATACACATTATTTTCCAGTTTCATGGAATAGTCTATAGAATAAATCACATATTACTCCACACACCCAAAAAAAAAAAAAAGCCTCAACACATTAAAGAGATTGAAGTCATACTCATGCATCTTTTCTGATCACATTATTATAAAACTAGAAGTCAAGCAGAAGAATAAAATCTGGAAGGACCACAAATAAATGGAGGTTACATAAAATGCTACTAAACATTGAATGAGTCAACCATGAAATTAAAGTAGAAGTCAAAATTACATGCACACTAATGAAAACATAGCAGTCCAAAAACTTTGGGATGGAGCAAAAACATTCTAAGAGGGAAATTTATAGCAATACAGGCCTCAAGAAGCATAAAAATCTCAAATAAGCAGCGAATATTCACCTAAAAGAGCTAAAAAACCCAAACACTGAAGAAGGAAGGATTAGATTAGAGCGGAAATAAATGATATAGAAACAAACAAATAAAAACAATATAAAAGATAATAAGACTAGGAGCTGGTTCTTTGAAAATAAAATCTATAAAATTGATAAACCTCTAACCTGACTCATCAAAAACAAATAAATAAAGAATTCAAATAAATAAAATCACAACTGAAAGAGGAAAAATAGAAACAAACACCACAAAATACTAAAAATTGTAAGGAATATTAAGAAAACTGACATGCTAACAATTTGGGCAATTTAGAAGAAATGGTTTAATTCTTAGACACATACAACTTATTAAAACTAAAGCAGTAAGAAGTAGAAAATCTGAGCAGACGAATTAACAGCAAGGAGATAAATCAGTAATAAAAAAAAAAAATTCCAACAAAACAAAGTCAGGACCAGAAAGTTTCACAAGTAAATTCTACTAAACATTTAAGGAAGAGTTACTACCTATTCTTCTCAAACTATTCCGAACAATAGAGGAAGAAGAAAAGCTTTCAAATTCATTCCAAGACACTCCTATCACTCTGATACCAAAACTAATAAAGACACCACAACAAAAGAGAACTACAGGTCATTATGTCTGATGAATACAGGGGCAAAAGTATTCAACAAAATACTTGCAAACCTAATTCATTTAAAAATAATCATTTAGCAAGATCAAGTGGGATTTAATTCCAGGGTTCCTGGGTGCCTCAGTTGGTTGAGTATCTAAGTTTTGATTTCGGCTCTAGTCATGATTTCACAGTTCATATGTTCAAGTCTCACATCATGCTCTGAGCTGACAGTGCAGAACCTTCTTGAGACTCTCTCTTTCTCCCTCTTTCTTTAACCCTCCCTCATTCATGTGCTCTCTCTCCCTCTCAAAATAAATAAATTAACAAAAGAAGATAATATATGTGGAATATATATTATTATATATATATGGAACATTATTCAGCCACAAAAAAATCAAATAACTGTCATTTGCAATGACGTGAGTGGAGTTAAGAGACTATTATGATAAATGAAATAAGTTAGAGTAAGACAAATACCATATGATTTCACTCATATGTGGAATTTAAGAACAAAACAAATGAACACAGGGAAGAAAAAAGGACAGAGAGGCAAACCAGGAGATAGACTTTTAATTATAGAAAACAAACTGAGGGTTACCAAAAGAGAGGTAGGTTGGGGTTTGGTTAACTGGTGATGGTGATGAAGGAATTCACTTGTCATGATGAGTACTGTATGGAAGAATTAAATCACTTTGTTTTACACTGGAAAATAATATAATACTGTATGTTAATTATACTGTAATTAAAATTTAAAAACTTAACAGATAAAAATAAGTATTTCCAGAAAGAGAAATATTGAATATTTGAATTTTCTAAAAACTTTCAGAAAGAAAAAATTCTCACATTAATATATGTAAACCCTAGGAAATATCTATTTTTTATCTCATCCAGGATCTTTATTACATTATAAAGTTATTTAAATCAAACGCTTGAAAATAACTTGAAACCTCCATTTAGAAAAATCTTCTCTTCTTGAGCTAGCCCTAAGTACCCAAGAGAGTGTTGAATTGTTGCCCTCTCCCAGAAGATTTACACAAACATAAGTAATTACTTAATAGCAAATTGTTTTCAGTATGGAGATCATTAAGAGAGAGATTGAGATGGAGAAATTGTAAAACACCAAAAGTAAAGCTGAATGTACCTAAGACAGGATTGGATCAGAAGGAAAGAAGAAAAGAAAAGAAAAGAAAAAAACTAGTGAAAAACTACGAACAAGTTTCAAAGGCTATGGAAGATTATCTAATCAAACAGTACTGAATATTAAAAGCAACTTGTGTAAAATGATAAGCAGATAAAAAAGAGGAATATATCAATAGAAATAAAATGTAACAGGAATACAATATTTTTAAATTAATAATATCAAGGCATTAAACAAAAAAGGGAAGAATAAAGTCCAGACAGAGTTTATGGAGTTTGTATATACACCAGAAAGAATTACAACCAGGTAAGTGAACAGGGTTAATCTGCGCTTCCTGTGTTCTATTCAATAATTGATAAATGAATGGGTAAATTTGTTATCACAAATTTGTTCTGTAACGTACAGCCATCATAGGATTTAATTCCTGAAATTTCCTATGATTCAGAAATAATATAAATATAGTTATTTTACTAAAATATTGCATGTATGAAAAGCGACTGTTTTTATGTATTCGAAATCATTTTTCAAGTGTTACAAATTAAGATTAACTATTAAACTGTCATTAAATTGTTAAAAACTAAAACTCTTTCTTATAAAAAAGAACTATCATTCTGTTAATTTGAAAAATCGAAAGGACATTTATTTAAAATCAGTAAATCAAACTACTTATCTAAGTTTTTAGAAACTTTGTTATATGCCAAAAGTTCTATAGACTTTCCTTCTTAGAATTAATACTAGAAATACTCAAATATAGAGCAATATATACAAATGTGGGGCATATTCATCACATAATTCAAATAAATATTATTAGTTCATCATATCTTAAAAACTGAGCAATATAATTGGAAGCCAAATCTAAAAATATCTTTTCATAATATGGAAACATTCTATTTATTGTCTAATATATAGTCATGACAATTGTTTTTAAATTTTGAAAATGAAAAATAATTACTTTATCCACACTACTTATTCAATTTAATATAGAAACATTTCATACTAATGTATTTTAGAAATGGCATTGGCCAGTGATTATTATTTAAATATAACTTAAAATATAATTTATTTGAACCTGTCAATCAGACTCTATAGAGACGTATTTAAAAAGTGTCTCTGAAAGCAGTAGCTACAGAGTGTATGGCTGTGGTATTGAACTTACAGAGCTGATAGTCACAGTTCCACTTGGGGCAGCTTCTCTAGCTTCTATGTCTTTCAGTTTTCTCATCTTTAAAACTAGTAGAATGTTGAGAAAACCACAGTAATAGGATTTACAGTGATTGTGTTACACAAGTGAATTCCATGTAAGCATTCACTACCTGTTGGCTACTGTTAACTATTATTGTAAGTTTACATTTAAATGGCAGCTCCTTGACTACATTTTTAGAGAACAATTAAGCAATACCAAAGGCATTAACATTGGGTATAAGTACTTTGAGCTAGAAAAGTTGTTGCATATATACATGAATGAAACATGTTTAGGAAATTTGTGAAAGCTATTATTTAGCATTTTATGCTTATAAGCCTCTTTTCTTTGTATTTCTTGTTGTTCTGTCTCATCTCACAATATCTAAATTAAGATTTTTCTTTTTAGGATAATTAATTAATAATTAATTAATCTAGATCCTTTACTACCCAACCAACCATGGGAGAGTCATGCCCTCACCCTGCTTTTCATATTTTTTATTTAAAAAATCATAAGGATGATGGATCCTTGCTCCTCAGATTAGGGTCCTCATCCAGTAGTGCTGTCTGTGAGTTTGTGTGCAGTGCAGAATCACAGGACCCACCCCAGATACCTGAATTATAATCTGTATTTTGACATCACCCTCAAGTGATTCACATGTTCATTAGAATTTGGGATCATCTAGATAACTTTGAAGTCTGATTCTGCTGTAAATGAGGTTTATCTACCATAGGGACCCATTTACTTTGTGGAACCATTTGTAGTATAAATATGCTTGTTGACATTAGATATATGTAATGAATCTACTGGTAACTATGGAGATAATATTTCCTTTGGAGAGTGTAAAAATGTGATGCATGAGGAAGAAGGGGGGGCATTCTTTCATAAGGAAATGCTAAGAGTCCACTTACACTTCTTTCATAATCTGCTTCTCAAGTTAGATTTTAGTCACCAGCATGTTTGACAGTAAGACCTCCCAACTGACCTTCTAATTAATAGGTTCTGTATTCAAAAAGAAGCATTCAGAATTGGATTACAATAATTCATTTTTTTATAGTCTTTTACTTAATGGTAACGTAAGTGGAAAGTGATGTTCTTAATGACAAAGAGAAGCATATTTTGCATATCTGAATAAAAAATGGACTTAATGTTATTTATTGTATAGTAAAATAATCACCATTATCATTATTTTTCGGCCATTCAATTATTCTTTTTTAATGTTTATTTACTTATTTTAAGAGACAGCTTGAGAGCACTGATGCATGAGGGGGAGAGAAAATCCCAAGCAGGCTCCATGCTGTCAGTACACAAACCAATGTGGGGCTCAATCCCACAAAGAGTGAGACCATGACCTGAGCTGAAATCAAGGGTAGTATGTTCAACTGACTGAACCGCCCACATTCCCCTCAATTATTTTGATAACTATTCAATTTTTTAAGGTTTATTTAATTCCAGTTGGTTAAATGATGGGAATTAAGGCAAGCATTTGTTGTCATAAGCACTTGATATTGTATGGAAGTGATGAATCACTAAGTTCTACACTTGAAACTAATATTACACTGTATTTAACTATATGGAATCTAAAGAATTCCTTGAAATTAAATAACTAGTTTCAAAATTATTTTCTGCTTTTAGCCTATTCTAAAACTCCCAAATCAGTACCAAGAAGTCTTAGATGTGGAAAACAGTTGCCTTAAATGTATTGTTTCATACGGAAATATTTTCTGGCATGAAGAATGTATCACATTAATAACATTAAACATGGATTTTTCAAGGTTACAAAGGACAAATAGAATGCTACAATAATTTAATGTTTTATAGTTTACTTCTGAGTATTGTTTTTGAGGTCAGAGCTTATAAATTAAAAGATCAATTCAAAAGCTATAACTGTCAGGAAAAGATTGACTAGAACCTACAAATGAGTCACAAAGACAAAAAGAAAAAAATACGTATATTCATTGAAGGACCAGGCAGAAAGAGTCTAGTTACAATGTAGTGAATCGTGTCAACAGGAAATGGTCATCCTTTTGTTCATTTAGATGTAAATCTGTGGCAATGCTGGGGCATGTCCAGAATTGGATGATGTAGGTCCAAAGACTGGATTCGAATCTTAGATCTGAACTATAACTATAGATGCAATCTTTATGAAAATGCAAAACTGTTTTGCGCTGGAGTCTCTTCAAATACTAATTGGTTACAATAGCATGTGTCTCTCCATTTTATTAAATTAATTGAATAAACCATGCACAGCACCAGGTACAGAATAGGCACTCAACATATGATAGACTGTCAGTCTGCATTCAGTTATTGAACCATAATCATGAATCCTGTTCCTTTTATTTCTCTAGGGCTGTGTGATTGGATAGAAACCCTCTACTTGTGGTGTCTAGTTACTGGTATTTCTCAGTACTTCTTCAATGGGCACAGACAATTCAACTCATGCCCAGGATTTTCTCCTGCTGGGCTTTCCTGGGTCCCAGGTCCTTCATCTATCTCTCTTTATGCTTTTTCTGGTGATGTACATCCTCACAGTGAGTGGTAACATGGCTATCTTGATGTTGGTGAGTACCACCCCCCAGCTGCATACCCCTATGTACTTCTTTCTGAGCAACCTCTCCTTCTTGGAGATTTGGTATACCACAGCTGCAGTCCCCAAAGCCCTGGCCATCCTTCTGGGGAGAAGCCAAACCATATCATTTACTGGCTGCCTTTTGCAGATGTACCTTGTTTTCTCATTGGGCTGTACAGAGTATTTTCTTCTGGCAGCTATGGCTTATGACCGCTATCTGGCCATCTGCTATCCTCTCCATTATGAGGCCATTATGAGCAGCCTGCTATCAGTACAACTAGCCCTGGGGTCCTGGGTGTGCGGCTTCCTGGCCATTGCAGTCCCCACAGCCCTCATTAGCACCCTGTCCTTCTGTGGTCCCCACACTATCAACCACTTCTTCTGTGACATTGCACCCTGGATCGCCCTGGCTTGCACCAGCACACAGGCAGTGGAACTCGTGGCCTTCGTGATTGCTTTTGTGGTCATCCTGAGCTCATGCCTCATTACCCTGGTCTCCTACTTGTATATCATCAGCACCATTCTCAGGATCCCTTCCGCCAGTGGCAGGAGCAGAGCCTTCTCCACATGCTCTTCACATCTCACTGTGGTGCTTATCTGGTTCGGGTCCACCATCTTTCTTCACGTCCGCATCTCCATCAAAGAGGCCTTGGATCTGACCAAAGCCGTGCATGTCCTCAACACCGTGGTGACTCCAGTTCTGAACCCCTTCATTTACACTCTCCGTAACAGGGAAGTAAGAGAGACTCTGCTGAAGAAATGGAAGGGAAAATAAACTGCCCCCAATAAAACAGATCTCTGTAAATAATCTGTTTTTCTCCAAGTACGATACGGAGGGAAAATGCAAGTGTTCCTTGATACAGGAGAGAAAAGAAACCGAAGGGAAAAAAGTAAACTACATACACTTGTTCCACTTTTTTAAAAGTTTGTTTTTTAAGTTTATTTATTTATTTAGTCTGTGTGTGTGTGTGTGTGTGTGTGTGTGTGTGTGTGAGAGAGAGAGAGAGAGAGAGAGAGAGAGAGTGGGGTGGGGGGGGAGAGGCAGAAAGAGAAGAGAGAATCTCAAGCAGGCATTACAACCTGCAGATCCAGATGCAGGGCTTGGACTCACTAACCACTAATTAAGGTAGAATCATGACCTCAGCCTAAACTGAGAGTCCTAGGCTTAACCTACTGATCTGCCCAAGTATCCTGGTTTACTTTTTTATATATGATTGGAAACAGTTCATAATTAAGTCAATTAGATTTTTTTAAGAAAAAAGTACACTGAGTTAGATTTGTCCTTGACTTTCATTTATAAAATTAGGTACTCATGAGAAGTGTGTGTTACTAAATAAATTCTTATATCTCTTAAAGACTTCTTTGACCATATAAGTAATAACTTTTGAGAACTGTATTTGTGAAATGTGAAGAAATGTGGATAGAAAAAAACCCTGAAATCATAGTGTGCAATTATTTCAACATACCTTTTTCTGGATAAAATACAGTAAAATAGATACATATAAAAATGATAATTATCATGGCACCTGGGTGGCTCAGTCGGTTAAGCGTCCAACTTCGGCTCAGGTCATGATCTCATGGTCTGTGGGTTTGAGCCCCGCATCCAGCTCTGTAATGGCAGCTCAGCGCCTGGAACCTGCTTCAGATTCTGTGACTCCCTCTCTCTGTCCCTCCTCCCCTGCTCATGCCTTCTCTCTCTCTGTCTCTCAAAAAATTAATAAATGTTTAAAATTTTTGAAAAATTATAATTATCACATGCCACATTTGTTTAACAAGGATAGTGTACAAAGCAATGTAAAAAACAGGAGATGAAAAGTGAAAAGTACATGAAAAGAACTGTAGGAGAGTTTGAATAAAGCAATAGAAGTACCTTACATAATGTTTTGTCACTAGAAAAGAAAAACACTAATTGTAATTGTTTGCATGTCACCAAAGTTAGAATATCCAATGGCTTCAGAAGAAAAAGAACTATTGGGAAAAGTAATTATGATAGTTACTTGATTTCCCTCTGATCCCATCTCTTAGGGAGTAAAATACTTTCCTTTTGAGCCATCAACACATCAAAGGTTCATTTCCCTTTTCTTATCCCATTTTCCATGGCTGTCTGTTACTGGCAGCAAACAGAGGCTTGGCAAACTGAACCAGCCTGGAGATATAATAGATCCTGTTCTGCATTAGCTTACACATGTACAAATAGGAGTGCTTCTCAAAGGAGAAAATCCTGCGAGACTGAGTACCAGCTATCTCTTGGATCCTGAATGTTTGTACTATTTGAAATTAACTGAGAGAAGGATACAACAAGAAGGCTATATATTCAAAGGGAATAGAAGAAAAGATTTCATTGTAAAAGTCATAATATAAATTTTCAAAAACTATACTATATTGAAAGTTTGCCACATAAAGTACCATAATGAAATGATGTACATGTAATTGTCTTCCTTGATTTGCTATGTGCATGTGTTTACTAATATTTTTGAAGATATTATACTGGAACTTATGAGACTTATTTGTCAGAGGAAGTTTTATAGTTTTATTTCTTTAGACTCTCTTTGCATTTTTGGTGCTCTTAATATCTAATAAAATTGTATTTTCTTGAAAAAACTGTAAAATCTGTATTGGTTCTTATTTAAAGTTTTGAGAGAATTCTTCAGCGGGCTTGCGTATTTTGTGACAGGAGTCTTTTAGTTGTGTATTGAATATCTTCAATGGTGTTGTTACTATTTCTATTACCTATGGAATCTTGATTGAATATTGTTACTATTTAAAAAAAGACAACAAACCAAGAATAGAGAAGAATGCAGAGACTTAGACAAAATGCCAAGATCAAGGAACTTATTACAGATGAAAGAACAAAATAGAGCCACAGCCAGAGATCTAAATGAAAGAAAAATAGTTAACATGCCTACTGGAGACTTTAAAGCAACAACCATAAGCATACTTGCTGGGATTAAGAAAATAATGGGAGACTTCCAGGAGGCCCTTATCATGGTGGGGGAGGGGGGGAGAAAGGTAAAAAGATTCAACCAGAAATGAAAAATGCAATAACTGAGATTGGATACAGGAATGCATTGAATACAGCAATGCATACAAAGCTGGAAGAAACAGAACAAATATGTGACGTAACAGACAAATAACGAAAAATAATTAAGCTAAACAAAAGAGACAATAATTATGGAGCATGAAAATAGACTCAGTGGAACTCAGTGACACCATTAAATGTAATAACATACATATCATAAGAGTCTAAGAACGGAGAGAAAATTTACTTGAGGAAAAAATAGCTTAAAACTGCCTTATACTGAGGAAAGAAAAAAAAAACCAAAAACAGACATCCAGGCCCAGAAGCCAGAGAAAATTTGCATTAAAATCAATAAAAGCAGGTCAACACCAAGACATATTGTAATTAAACTTGTAAAATATAGTGATAAAGAAAATGTCTTAAGAGCTGAGCCAGAAGACTTTAACTTACAAGGGAAAACACATAAAGCTAATATCCATGCATATCTCTCCACTGAAATTTTGCAAGCCAAAAGGGGGTGTCATGACATATCCAATGTTGTAAATGGGAAAAAATATGCAGTTAAGAATACTCTATCCAGGAAGGCTATCGTTCAGAGTAGAAGGAGAGATAAAGAGTTTCACAGAAAAGAACAAACAAAAAGAGTCTGTGAACACTATCCAGCCCTGAAAGAAATATTGAAGGAAATTGTTTGATTGCAAAAAATAGACCCAAAGTGACAAAGGCAACAAAAGATCAAAAACATCTCTCGGGGTGTCTGGGTGGCTCAGTTGGTTAAATTCGGCTCAGATTATGATCTCACAGTTTGTGGGTTAGAGCCCTGCATCAGACTCTGTGCTGACAGCTCAGAGCCTGGATCTTGTTTCAGATTCTGTATCTCTTTCTTTTTCCATGCCTCCCCTGCTAGTGATCTGTCTCTGTCTCTGTCTCTCTCTCTCTCTCTCTCTGTCTCAAAAATAAATAAAAAAATTAAAAAAACAAATTAAAAAAATAAAATTAAAAAAAATCTCCAGGAACAATGACAAACAATCAATAAAATTGGACTAGATACATCTATCAATAATTACTCTGAATGTAAATGGGCTAAATACTCTAGTCAAAATCAGAATGGATTTTTTTTTTAAAGGCCCATCTATAAGCTGCCTACAGACACCTGGAGATTGAAAGTGATGTGATGGAATATTTATAATAAAAATGGATGTCAAAAGAAATACAGACTAGCAATATGTATATGCTGTCTACAAGAGGCGTATTTTAGACCTAAAGAACATAATAAAAATGGACATCAAATGAAATATGGACTAGCAATATATATGTCAGAAAACCTAGCCTTTATGTATTTCTTTTTTTTTTTTTTATGTAAACTTAACATTCAGCATGGAGCCCAACACAGGTCTCAAACTCATGACCCTCAGATCAAGACCAGAGCCAAGGACAAGAGTCATATGCTTAACTGACAAAGCTACCCAGGCACATCAGTAAAACTAGAGTTTAAAACAAAGAATGTAACAAGAGATAAACAAGGGTACTATATCATAAAAAAGGGGACAATCCAAAATCGAGTTGTAACAATTGTAAATATTTATGCACCCAACAAAGAGCACCCAAATGAATAAAACAATAGCAAACACAAAGGAACTAGTTGATAATAATACGATAATGCAATAATACAATTAACGTCCCACTTACAGCAATGAACAGATTATTTAAACATTAAACCAACAAGGAAATAATGTCTTTGAATGCCACATTGGACCAGATGGACTTAACAGATATATTCAAAACATTCCATCTTTAAACAGCAAAAGACAAATTTTTTAAGCACACACGGGATTTTCTCCAGAATATATTACATATTGAGTAACAAATCAGGCCTCAACATGGACAAAGATATTGAGATCATATCATGAATTTTTTCTGACCACAAAACTATGAAACTTGAAGTCAACCTCAAGACAAAATTTGGAAAGAACGCAAATATACAGAGGTTAAAAAAAAAAAGTTACTAAACACTAAAGGAGCCAAATAGGAAATCAAAGAAGAAATTAAAACATACATGGAAATAAATGAAAATGAGAAACCAATGATCCAGAAACTTTGGGTTGCAGCTAAAGCATTCATAAAAGGGAATTTATATAGCAATACAGGTCTAATGTAATAATAAAGAAAAACGTCAAATAAATAGCTAACCTTACATCTACAGGAGCTAGAAAAAGAACAACAAATAAAGTCTAATATGTACATTATACATATACATACATACACATATACATTATACATACACAATTACATATACATATACAATTGTAAGAGAATATTATGAAAAATGCCAACTTATTGGACAACTTGGGAAATTTGGATAAATTTCTAGGAAGATACAAACTACCAAAATTGAAGCTGGAAGAAATAGAAAACCCTTCAAGGACTATAAAGACCCATAACCAGCAAAGAAATTTAAATCAATAATCAAAAATCTCCCAACAAATATAAGCTCAGGGCCAGATGGCTTCACAATTAAATTCTATCAAACATTTAAAGAATAGGTAATATTTGTTCTTCTCAAAATATTTCAAAAATAGAAAAGGAAGGAAAAAATCAAATCCATTCTATGGTCCAGCATTACCCTGATACCAAACCCAGATAAAGACTCCACTACAAAAAAAAACAAAAAACTACAGACCAGGATCCATGATGATATGGATAATAAACTTCTCAATAAAATGCTAGCAAACCAAATCAAACAGTACATTAAGAATCATTCACCATGATCAAGTGGGATTTATTCCTGGGCTGTAAGGGTGGTTTAGTATTCACAAATCAACATGGTATTAATAAAAGAAAGGATTAAAACCATATTAGTCTCTCAATAGATGCAGAAAAATATTTCAAAAGGACTGCATACATTCATGAGGAAAACAAAGTAAGATTGAGGGAATATACCTCAACCTAATACAACTGTATACTGTTGGGGGCCGCGGAGATTTGGCTGCCTCAGGCAAGGATATATCGCTCTCCAGGGAGTGAACCAGAAAAACAAGATTTACATCTGGAGGCTAGGAGTGTGCATTTCCTGGTCCAAATTTTCAAGACTGTCCTACTGAGCCAGACGAAAAAGGCCAAAGTGACCAAAAGATCTAACCGCACTTTGGATTATTCAGGGCTAAGCTTCCCCTCCCCAGCATTGCAGAGGCAAGTCTGGGCTCTTCTTTTGATATTCATTTGACTCTGTTACCTGGCAACCAACCTGGGTCAGTTCCCTGCCCCAAAATCCTATATAAGAGTGAGTTATTTTCTTAATAAGAGAGAGAGGCTTGATCGGAAACTGTGTGTTGTGTCTTCACTCTCTGTGCGCCCTTTCCTGCCCTTTCTCTCCCTCCCTCAGGAAAAGAACCCACGAGGATTCTCCACCCTGCCGGTCGGGGCAGACGAGACAGGTACCGCCGAACGCCTGGGATGAGCGTGCCAGGAACTGGCTTCGGCTAAGACAGTATACAAAAAAAACCAACCAAACAAACAAACAAACAAAAAACCCACAGCTAATATCATCTTTAATGGGGTCAAACTGAGAGCTTATCCTGTAAATTGAGAAACTGGACAATGATGTTCATTCCCATTATTGTTATTTAACATAGTACTGGAAATCCTAGTCACAATGATCAGACTACAAAAAGACATAAAAGGAATCCAAATTGACAAGGAAAAAGTCAAACTTGCACTATTTGCAGATTATATGGTACTCTATATAGAAAATGTGAGAGACTCCACCCAAAATTTGCTACTATAGATACATGAGTTGAGTAAACTCATGGTATACAAAATCAGTGTACAGAAATCTGTTGTATCTCTATACATCAATAATAAAGCAGCCAAAATCAAAATAAAGGAATCAATCCCACTTAGAATTGTGCCAAAAATATGATATTGAGAAAAAAACATAACCAAAGAGGTGAAAGCCCTGTATTCTGAGAATTATAAAATGCTGATGACATTAATGAAAGAGAACACACAGAACACACACACTTACATACACCAGGTTGGGCGCCAATAAAAGCAATCTTGAAAAACAAAAGCAAAGTTGGAAGCATCACATTTTCAGGCTTTAAGTTATCTCCAGTGATGAAGACAATATGGTACTGACACAAAAACAGACACATAGTTCAGAAACTCCAGAAATAAGCACACAATTGTACGGGCAATTAAGCTGTGACAAAGAAAAAAATGATATCTAATGGAAAAGACAGTCTTTTCAAAAAAATTTTACAGGGAAAACTCCACAGTACCATAGTACAGCCACTCTGGAAAATAATATGGATGCTTATTAAAAATAAAAAACATAACTACCCCAAATCCAGCAATTGAACTACTAAGTATCCAAAGAATACAAAAATGATAACTCAAAAGGGCACATGCACCTCAATTTTTACAGCAGCAGTATCAACAATAGCCAAATTATGGAAAGACACCAAATGCCAAATGTCCATCAACTAATAAATGGATAAAATATATATCCATATATGCTGGTAAATGGATACATCATCTGTATATATGGATATACAGGAATATTATACAGTGAATATTATTTGCTTTACAAGAATATTATTCAGTGATCAGAAAGAATGAAATCTTGACATTTGCAACAATGTGGATGGAACTAGAGTGTATTATGCAAAACAAAATAAGTCAGTCAGAGAAAGATGAATATATAATTTCACTCATATCACTCATATGTGGAATTTGAGGAACAAAACATAAAGATAGGGGAAGGAAAGAAAAAATAAGAAAATCAGTAAGGGAGGCAAACCATGAGAAACTCTTAATTACAGAGAACAAACAGGGTTGATGGAGGGAAGTTGGGTGGGGGGATGGGCTAAATGGGTGATGGGCATTAGGAGGGGACTTGTTGGGAGGAGAGCTGGGTGTTGTATGTAAGTGATGAATCACTGGGTTCTACTCCTGAAACCAATACTACACTGTATGTTAACTAATTTGAATTTAAATAATTATGTACTTTAAAAACAATAAAATAATAATAATAAAAGAATAAAACTGGACTACTTTCTTACACTAGACACAAAGATAAATTCAAAATGGATTAAAGATGTAAATTGAGACATGAAACCATTAAAGTCCTAGAGGAGAACAGAGTCAGTAACATCTTATTCTAAAAAATGTTTATTTGGACACCTGGGTGGCTCAGCCAGTTGTGCATCCCACTTAGGCTCAGGTCATGATCTCTTGGTTTGTGGGCTCGAGCCCCGCCTCCGTTTCTGTGCTGACAGCTCAGAGGCTCGAGCCTGTTTTAGATTCTCTGTCTCCCTCTCTCTCTTCCCCTCCCCCACTCCTGCTCTGTCTCTGTCTCAAAAATAAATAAACTACAAAATATTTTTAAAGTTTATTTATTTTGAGAGAGAGAGCATGAGAGCAGGGGAGTGGTGGAAAGAGATGCACAATAGGGAACAAATGAACAAATAAATAAACATAGGGGAAAAAAAAGAGTCAAACCAAGAAGTAGTCTCTTAACCAAAGATAACAAGCTGCTAGTTACCAGAGGGTAGGTAAGTGAGGAGGTGGGGATTAAGGAGTGCACCTGTTTTGGTGAGCATGGGGTGTTGCATGAGTGTTGAATCATTGATTTGTGCACCTGAAATTAATATTACATGGTATGTTAAATAATTGAAATTTTATTTCATTTAATTTTTTAATGTTTATTTATTTTTGAGAGAGAGTGTGTATGTGTTAACTAGAGAGAGAGGGCAGAGAGGGAGACACAAGATCTGAAACAGGCTCCAGGCTCTGCTCTATAAGCACAGAGTCCAATGTGGAGCTTGAATTCATGAACTATAAGATCATGACCTGAGCCGAAGTCAGATGCTTAATGACTGAGCCATCCACTCACCCCTTAAATAACTAGAATTTTAATTTTATAAACTTAAAAAAATAAAGTAAAATAATTCATACCAGAGTGGAGGTAGGAGAGGGATGTGTGAAATACATAGACGGAAAGGATTGACTTCACTTATGATGAGCACTGGACAATGAGGTATAGAGATTTCAAATCCCTACATTGTACACCTGAAACTAATATAATGCTGTATGTTAATTATACCAGATTCAATAATAAAACAAAACAAAACTAAATTAAATTAAATTTTTAAAAAGCCATTCAAGATTGCAAATGAACTTCCTCGGGTAATTTTCACTCCTTGGTCAAGGATCAAATTAGGTTCATATTTAAAGGATGTCTTTAACAAAGGGAGGGTCCCTCAAAGTTTTCTGAAGAATTGAGAATTATTATCAAGGCTATGACCCTAGGCTACTAAGTCCTTATCAGCTGGTGTACATGCTTGTAGAACCTGGTGAAGTCCAAAAAATGGCTGTGGGAAGCAGAATCCTGAGGACAATACTGGAAAGCCAATATGGTCCTTTCATAAAACAGAAAAAGCTTGCAAAAGAGCAACTGATCTTGTAAAAACTATTCCTGGAATCTTTGCCTGAATCGATGGAACTCACATCTGAATATGCAAACTAAAGAAGAAGGAATCTTTGGAGACTTTAAGACCATCTGGAAGCTCTCTTTCTATGGGGTTCTGGGTTGATATCACCTAAACTCTTCTCGCTTCACTGTTTTTAAATGTATCATCCCCTGAAGTTAGTGGATTGAGAAAAAGATAAAAAATAGAACCAAAGGCCACCAGTCTGACTGAACTCATAACCATAGCTGAGCACTTGGGGAGACCTTTCAAATAAGACCACAGACTACAATCCATGAAGCGACTGACCTTACCGCTTACAACATTTCCAAAGTCAGTCCCCTACATTAATACCTGCGCTTTCCACATCTCATCTTTATATGGGTCCTTCATCAGAATGCTGGCCCAGGGTGGATGCCTCATTTATAATCAACTAGGACACTGAGAAAAAGCTTGTCCTCCAAGAGTTTCTTCAACTTCGTTCACATCAACGGAAGTGTTCCCATATCTAGCAGGAGAGGAGCAGAGAGAGGAGGAGACACAGAATCTGAAGCAGGCTCCAGGCTCTGAGCTCAGCACAGAGCCTGACTCGGAGCTTGAACTCACTGACCATGAGATCATGACCTAGGCTGAAGTCGGACACTTAACTGACTGAGCCACCCAGGCGCCCCTATTCTCTCTAATTTAAACTCCACAGATATAGGACAAAAACAAACAAACAAAAAAAACCTGCTTCCTTCCTTCATAGAAGGATATATAACATAATTCAGAGAGAGTTTCTATCTCAATGAGTAGAAAGGTCTCTGGGACATTTCTCAGAATTAAGCATTTCTTTGTGCTATGTAACACAAGTCCAGTCAATCTATTAATTAGGTAAAAATCTCTACATTTAAAGGGCTAATCTATTTTGCCCCCAGCGAATACCTCACCTTAAAATTTCCTAATGACCATGAATTCGATCTTTTATATTCCTTATGATCTGTTCTTGATATCTAAGAAGAATGATTCCAACAGAGACTCCTAATCTAACTAAGCCAAACAAAAAATTGTGGACCACTTCTAATACTGGAATTATGAGAATTAAAAAAAAATACAGAGCCTATAAACACCCAGAGAGACACAACTAAATCTCTTCCTCAATTACCTGCATATCCATTAAAGCCTGAAGTCACACAAGGCTTTACACCAATGTTCGAAGACCTAATTTCCAGGGGCTAGTCATCCCATGCACTAGCTCCTGTAACACACTAGTTTTACTGGATGTTAAACCTGATGGGCTGGAGTGGTTATTTTTTCCAGACTTGAGAGTTATTAACAAGAGAATTATTCCCCTTTCCCAGCTGTTCCAAATCGAAACACCCTTGTCACAAGTTCCACCAGATACAGAATGGATCATTGTTGTAGACAATGTTGTAGATCCACTTTCAGCTTTCTTAAAAGCTGTAGATCCCACGAGCCAGTATTTACTTGAGACAATCAACAATATACCTGGACAATCATGCTTCAAGGTTACATTGAGGCCTTTTATTTCTGGAAACTATTCTACCAAGATTTAACCACCTTCTAGTTCCATGGAAAATCAACCTTTTACAATATGTAGACAACATCTTTCTGTGTTCAGTTACTAAAGAGATATCATAATATTTCATTTATTTCATTCATTCATTAGGTGAAAAAACACATAAAATCTGAAAGGAACAATTACAATTATGTCTAGATACTTTTAGTACCTAGGTTATAATCTAAGCACTGAAGGATTCCAGCAATCTCCAGAAATAATTAAGGGAATCGATGAATTTTCTAGGCTCTTAACTAAATGACAGTTTTGTGACTTCTTGGGCCTGACTGGCTATTTCAGAGTTTGGACTATTAAGACTATTTATAAATTTTTCTCTATTGGCTTCCCCACTTTATAAACTTTCTTAAAACTTCAGTCACAGAACACCTGCCTAGGGAAGATAAGTATAAGCAGAACTTATAAAATGAAAACAAGGGCGGGGGGTCTGAGTGGCGCAGTTGATTGAGCATCTGACTCTAGATTTCAGCTCAGGTCATGATTTCACAATTTGTGGGATAGAGCCACAAATTGATCTCTGTTCTGACAGTGGAGGGTCTGCTTAGAATTCTCTCTCTCCTTCTCTCTGCTCTTCCCGGACTCATGGATTCTCTCTCAATATAAATAAACTTAATATTATTTATTTATTTTTTAAAAAATGTTTATTGTCAAATTGGCTTCCTTATAACACCCAGTGCTCTTCCCCACAAGTACCCTCCTCCATCACCACCACCTCATTTCCCCTCTCCCCTCCCCCTTCAACCCTCAGTTCATTTTCACTATTCAAAAGTCTCACAGGTTTTGTGTCCCTCTCTCTCCCCAACTCTCTTTCCCTCTTCCCCTCCCCCTGGTCCTCCATTAGGTTTCTCCTGTTCTCCTGTTAGACCTATGAGTGCAAACATATGGTGTCTGTCCTTCTCCACCAGACTTATTTCGCTTAGCATGACACCCTCGAGGTCCATCCACTTTGCTACAAATGGCCAGATTTCATTCTTTCTCATCGCCATGTAATATTCCATTGTGTGTGTATATACACACATATACATACATACATACATACATACATACTACATTGTGTGTGTGTGTATGTATATATATATATATATATGTATATATATATATATATACATATATATATATACACATACATACATACATACCACTTCTTCTTGATCCAACCATCAAATGATGGACATTTAGGCTCTTTCCATGTTTTGGCTATTGTTGACAGTGCTGCTATGAACATTGGGGTACATGTGCCCCTATGAAACAGCACTTCTGTATCTCTTGGGTAAATCCCTAGCGGTGCTATTGCTGGGTCATATGGGAGTTCTATTGATAGTTTTTTGAGGAAGCTCCACACTGTTTTCCAGAGTGGCTGTACCAGTTTACATTCCCACCAACAGTGTAGGAGGGTGCCCGTCACTCCACACCCTTGCCAGCATCTATAGTTTCTTGATTTATTCATTTTATTTTTTTTATTTATTCATTTTAGCCACTGTGACAGGCGTGAGGTGGTATCTCAGTGTGGTTTTGATTTGTGTTTCCTGATGATGAGTGATGTTGAACATAGTTTCATGTGTCTGTAGGCCATCTGGATGTCCTCTTTGGAGAAGGGTCTGTTTATGTCTTCTGCCCATTTCCTCACTGGGTTATTTGTTTTTTGGGGGTGGAGTTTGGTGAGTTCCTTGAAGACTTTGGATATTGGTCCTTTATCTGATATGTCATTTGCAACTCTCTTTTCCCATTCTGTTGGTTGCCTTTTAGTTTTCTTGTTTCCTTTGCAGTGCAGAAGCTTTTTTCTTCATGAGGTCCCAATAGTTCATTTTTGCGTTCATTTCCCTTGCCTTTGGGGATGTGTCCAGGAGGAAATTGCTGTGGTTGAGGTCAAGGACATTGTTTCCAACTTTGTCCTCGAGAAATTTGATGGTTTCCTGACTCACATTCAGGTCCTTAGGCCATTTTGAGTTATTTTTGTGTATGGTGTAAGAAAGTGGTCTAGTTTCATTCTTCTGCATGTTGCTGTCCAGTTCTCCCAGCACCACCTGGTAAAGAGGCTATCTTTTTTTTCCCATCGGATACTCTTTCCTGCTTTGTCAAAAATTAATTGGCCATACATTTGGGGGTCAAGTTCTGGGTTCTCTATTCTATTCCATTGGTCTATGTGTCTGTTTTTTGTGCCAAAACCATACTGTCTTGATGATAACAGCTTTGTAGTAGAGGCTAACGTCGCAGATTGTGATGCCTCCCATTTTGGTTTTCTTCTTCAATATTACTTTGGCTACTTGGGGTCTTTTGTGATTCCATACAAATTTGAGGATAGCTTGTTCTAGCTTTGAGAAGAACGCTGGTGCAATTTTGATCAGGATTGCATTGGATGTGTAGATTGCTTTGGGTAGTAATGACATTTTCACAATGTCTTTTCTTCCGATACATGAACAAGGAATGTTTTTCCATTTCATGGTGTCTTCTTCAATCTCTTTCATAAGTTTTCTATAGTGTTCATCATATAGGTCTTTTACATCCTTGGTTTGGTTTACTCCTAGGTATTTGATGGTTTTTTGTGCAATCGTGAATGGGATCAGTTTCCTGATTTCTCTTTCTGCTGCTTCATTATTGGTATATAGGATGCAACCGATTTCTGTACATTGATTTTGTACCCTGCAACTTTACTGAATACATTGATCAGTTCTAGAATGCTTCTGGTGGAGTCTGCTGGGTTTTCCATGTAGAGTATCATGTCATTTGCGAAAAGTGAAAGTTTGACTTCTTCTTTGCCAATTCTGATGCCTTTTATTTCCTTTTGTTGTCTGATTGCTGATGCTAGGACTTCCAGCACTATGTTAAACAACAGTGGACAGGTGAGAGTGGACACCCCTGCTGTGTTCCTGATCTCAGGAGGAAAGCTCTCAGTTTTTCCCCATTGAGGATAATATTAGCTGTGGGCTTTTCATAAACTGCTTTTATAATATTTAGGTAAGTTCATTCTATTCTGACTTTATCAAGGGTTTTTATTAAGAAAGGGTGCTGTATTTTGTCAAATGCTTTTTCTGCATCTATCGACAGGATCATATGGTTTTTATCCTTTCTTTTCTTAATGTGATGTATCACATTGATGGATTTGGGAATATTGAACCAGCCCTGTAACCCAGGAATTTGATCATGATGGATAATTTTTTAATATGCTGTTGACTTCGATTTGCCAGTGTCTTGTTGAGTATTTTTGCATCTGTATTCATTAAGGATATTGGTCTGTAGTTCTCTCTCTCTCTCTCTCTCTCTCTCTCTCTCTCTCTCTCTCTCTTTTTCTGGTTCTCAGTCAGGTTTGGGTATCAAGGTGATGCTGGCTTCCTAGAATGACTTTGGAAGTTTTCCTTATATTTCTATTTTTGGGATAGTTTGAGAAGAATGGGTATTAGCTCTGCTTTAAATGTCTAGTAGAATTCCCCTGGGAAGCCATCTGGCCCTGGGCTCTTATTTGTTGGGAGATTTTTGAAAACAGATTCGATTTCTTCACTGGTTATCAGTCTATTCATGCTTTCTATCCCTTCTTGTTTGAATTTTGGCAGCGCGTGTGCGTTTTAGTAATTTGTCAATTTCTTCTAGGATGTCCAGTTTGTTGGCATATAATTTTTCATAGTAATCTCTGATGATTGGTTGTATTTCTAAGGGATTGGTTGTAATAGGTCTTTTTTCATTCATGATTTTGTCATCTGGGTGCTCTTTCTTTTCTTTCTAAGGAGCCTGGCTAGAGGCTTATCAATTTTGTTTATTTTTTCAAAGAATCAATTCTTGGTTTCATTGATCTGCTCCACTGTTTTTTTGGATTCTATATTGTTTATTTCTGCCCTGATCTTTATGATTTCTTTTCTTCTGCTGCTGGGTTTGGGGTGCTCTTGCTGCTCTCCTTCTAGTTCCAGTAGGTGCTCTGTTAGATTTTGAGTTTGCACTTTTTCTAGTTTGTTGAAATGGCCTGGATTGCAATATACTTTCCTCTTAGGACTGCCTTTGCTGCGTCTCAGAGTTTTTGGATTGTTGTATTTTCATTTTTATTTGTTTCCATATATTTTTAAATTTCTTCTCTAATTGCCTGATTAACCCAATCATTCTTTAGTAGCGTGGTTTTTAATCTCCACATTTTTGGAGGTTTTTCAGACTTTTTCCTGTGGTTAATTTCAAGTTTCATAGCATTGTGATCTGAAAGTGTGCATGGTATGATCTCTATTCGTTTATACTTATGGGGGGCTGCTATATGCTCCCCCCGCCCCAGTATGTGATCTATCTTGGAGAATGTGCCATGTGCACTTGAAAAGAAGGTGAATTTCCTAACTTCAGGATGCAGAGTTCTAAATATATCTATCCATTCCATCTGTTCCAATATGTCATTCAGGTCCATTGTTTTTTTTTTGGTTTTTTTTTTTAGTGATTTTCTGTCTGGTTGATCTATCCATTGCTGTAGGTGGAGTATTAAAGTCCCCTGCAATGAGCACATTCTTATCAATAAGATTGTTTCTGTCTGTGATTAATTGTTTTATGTATTTGGGAGATCTCGAATTTGGCACAGAGATATTGATAATTGTTAGCTCTTCCTGATGAAGAGATCCTGTAATTATTATATAATGTCCTTCTTCATCTCTTTTTACTGTCTTTACCTTCAAGTCCAGTTAGTCTGATATAAGTATGGCTACTCTGCCTTTCTTTTGGTTTCCAGTCGCATGATAGATATTTCTCCATCCCTTTACTTTCAATCTAAAGGTATCTTCAGGTCTAAAATGTGTCTCTTGTAGACAGAAAATACATGTATGTTGTTTTTTTGTTTTTTTTTTATCCATTCTGCTACCCTGTGTCGTTTAGTTGGAGCATTCAGTCCATTTACATTCAGTGTTATTATTGAAAAATGTGAATTTAGAGTCATTGTGTTCTCCCTAGAATTCTTGTTTATAGTGGTGTCTCTGGTACCTTGTATTCTTTGCAACTTTTCCCTCATAGAGTCGTAGGGCTGGTTTGGTGGTGATGAATCTCTCAATTTTTGTTTATTTGGGAACACCTTTATCTCTTCTTCTATTTTGAATGACAGGCTTGCTGGATAAAGGATTCTTGACTGAATGTTTTTTCTGTTCATCACATTGAAGATTTCCTGCCACACCTCCCAGGCCTGCCAAGTTTCATTAGATAGGTCAGTAACATCTCTGTTGGGTTTCCCTTGGTACGTGAGCGCCCTTTTCTCCCTAGCTGCTTTCAGAATTCTCTCTTTATCTTTATATTTTGCCAGTTTCACTATGATATGTTGTGCCAAAGTTTGAGTCAAATTATGTCTTAAGGGTGTTCTTTGTGCCTCTTGAATTTGAATGTCTATTTCTTTCCCCAGATTTGGGAAATTCTCCATTATAATTTGGTCTAGTATCCTTCAGGACTTTCTCTCTGTCTTCCACTTCCAGAATTCCTATGATATGGGTGTGTTCTTTTTGAGTGTATCACTCCAGTCTCGAATTCTCCTTTCCTGCTCCTGGATCAATTTGTATCTCCTTTTTTCTGCTTCCTCTTTTGCTATAACTATATCTTCTAATTCACCTATTCTTCTCTCTGTTTCTTCAATCCTTGAGGTGGCTGCCTCCATTTTATTATTCACCTCATTTATCGCCTTTTTTTCACTTGTCACTCCTATTTTCAAAGTTCCTAGTCATTGTCTCAGTTGCTTCTTTGATGCTTTTTCTCAACCCCGGTGATTAATTTTAGGACAAGTTTTTTAAATTCTTGTTCAGTCATGTTGTTTAGGTCTGTGATGAGCAGTTCTGTGGCTATGACTTCTTCCTGAAGGTTCTTCAGGGGAGAGTTTCTTCGTTTTGTCATTCTGGCTGGTTTTCTGTCTCTTGTCAGTTAGAAAAAGCTTGTTGTGCACTGTGCACCTGTTAGTATTGTTCTGTTAAAGAGGCTTATTGACTGTCCAGGGCCTGTCATTTCAGGAAATATTCTTTAATGGTGTCTCTCAGTTTTTCTTGTTGTGCCTTTGATTATTTTATTTCCCTACTCAGTGATATTTGGGACTCGCCATCAGGCACACATTGGCTTATTTCTTAGCGTAGCCCTGAGAAGGAAAATAGAGAGACAAACACAGAGGGAACAGAAACATGCAAACGCACAGACAAATCAAACAAACAAACCAATTAAAAGGGGGAAAGGGCGGAAAGAAAATGGAGTGGAAATATAAGAAAAAAAATAAAGGGGACAGAGATAACAAAGGACAATGGACAGTCTAAAAGTATATAACCAGTTGAGGGGGAGATAAGGATGAGATATGAAAGAATATATTTGAATTGCAAGAAAGAAAGAAAAAAGAGGGAGAAAAGAGAATGTAAAATAAGGAGTAAACATTTAAAAATTTTTAACATAAAAAATGTAATAATAATAATAAAAAATAAGTACAAAAAAAAAAACAAAGAAAAGAAGGGAAAAAAATGCAACTCCTCCTCGAGGATAGGCGTGGTTTGGTGTAGTAGGTCTTGGGGTTCTGCTCTCAGAGGCCCCACCTTGATGGCTGCAGAGAGTAGAATGGCAGCACCCCAAGCTCTACTGGAACTAAGAGCTGCTGGCCACTCTAATGAGTCTGATCTCCTTGTGCTGCAGCTGAGCAAAGTTGTATTTTCCAGGGCGCCTCATTACAAAATCCCAGTCCATGCACTGTTATGCTACCACAGATGAGATGTACTTGCTTGGGCAGCTGGCTTCTTAAGCTGGTATCTTGTAGGAGGAGGGAGCAGTTTCTCTAGGCGCTGGCAGTGATTTTTGCTGCTGCTGCAGGAGGCGAAGTGCACGCCCCTACAGACCACCATGGACTCCCAGCCCCCAGCCAGGATAGTGATCGATCCAGTTGGGGGAGAGATCAGATTCTCTTTGCACTGGCCGAGATTTGTGCTGCCACTACTTGAGGCGAGGTGCACTGCAGAAGGTGAAGTGCATGCCCTCACAGAAACCACCGCCAACTCCCAGCCCCCAGCTGGATCATGATCATGTAGGGGGAGGGATCAGTTTCACTTGGCGCAGGTTGGGATTCTCACTGCTGCTACCTGAGGTGCCGGGCACTGCCAGAAATAAACTGTGTGCTCATGCAGCCGAAGTGCATGCCCCCCACCTCCGCTGCCAACTCTCTGCCAGGATCGCATAGGGGTGTGGGCTATTTTTTCCCTGTTGGCACCTGGGATTCAGGATTTGCACAGCCAATGATGGAGGTGAGATGCGCTGTGGAAATGAGGTGTGTGCTCCCACTTCCACAGCCAGGGCCTAAGTGCGCACTCCCGGTGCCGCTGCAGCTGTGGCCACCTACTCCCTGCTGGGATGGTGCAGGGGTGGAGGCTGTTTTTTTCCTTGTACCCCTGGGTTCAGGATTTGGGCTACCCAGCAGTTATATATTGAGTGAGAGTTTTTCTCTCCAAGCGGGGTTAAACGTTCTTTATCTCTTCTCTAGAGACAGTACTATCAGCGTGTTCAGTTTCTCTTCTCTTCCCTTTGTCTCTCAGTGGCTCTGTGCACTTGCCCTGTGTTGGGCTGGAGCTCCCACCTCCCCTGCCCTTCTTGGGCTGGCCCGTTTTCCAGTCTCCCCAGTTCACACTCACTCACTCAGGCATCTTGAGGTTGTCTTCTTTCTGGAATCTGTATTTTCTCCTCCCATTCTTGCAGATGATTGTAATGTCTTTCTCAGTTTGATAGATGGAGCAGACGGAGTTTACAGAGCTCCCTTCCTCTCCACCATTTTGGATCTTCCCCAACTTAAGTTTTTTTTTAAAGAAAGGCTAAAATAAGAACCAGCTGACATAAGACTAGCTAGCTATTCTGCCTGTAACTTACTTGTTCATGAAAGAAACAATCAAACCCTGGGAGTACTCGTGAAAGAACATGGCAGTAAGTATATGTCTTTTGCCTATTATAGCACACAATCTGATTCATGTGCTTCCACCTATCCTAACTGCTTTAAGGCTATAGCTTCAGCTGCAAAGTTTGTAGCATCTTTGGCAAATTGAACCCTAGGAAACGACATTTATTTACAGATTACATATTCTGTCCAAAGTCTTCTTAAGTCTGAACTGACTCAACATTTCTCTAAGAGACTAACCTCCTATGAGATCCTCAATCTTTGTAATCTAGCCTATAGTTTAAACACTGCAATATTTTTAATCCTGCCAATTTATTACCCCTACCTATGAGGATGAGTCCCATGACTGTGTGGTAACAGCATTTCATTTCATGATGCCATGTCTTGATTTATGAGACACTTGTTTTACTAGTCCTAATTGAATATTTTTGTTATTGAAGTTTTATACTATAAATATAGAAAAGAAGATTTCCAAGTTGACTCTGCCATTACTACCCAATATTAACTGGTTGAGAGGGGAAATATCCCACAATATTGGGCTAAATCAGCCCAAACAAGCTGAACTCCATGCCCTTACTGGAGTATGACAGTTTTGAAAGAAAATTGTTAACATTTATACCAACAGCTGGTATGCATTTGGGTTGTCCATAATATGAGGATATTGTATAAACAAAGGGCTTTCTTACATCTACAGGGGCCCAAATTAAAAAGGAATAACAAGTAAGTAATCTTCTGACAACTATTCTCTTACCTTTTGAAATTGTAATTATTAAAACTGAGGCTCACACTACCTTGGCTGACTTTCACACAAGGAGTTTACTCAGAATCTGTAAATATTGTAGTTAATGTAGTCTATTTTACTTCGACTAAAAATGATTCTATGGTGCCAGATTTTTGTAATCCAGATGTACTTGTAAAATGACAGTGAGTTCATCCTGAATCAGAGAAATCATGAGGGGTTTTAAATCTAACAAATAATGCCATATGGCCAGTTGGTTCTTCCCAGCTTTCTGACAAACTTCATCTTTTAATTTTTTAATTCATCTTTACTCACCACAGTACATATAAACTGACTCAAGTTTTAAATAAACATTGGTGGGGAGACTTTTGTACAATCTTGAAAGCACTTTACAACTCTATTTTGTCATGCCCATAATGTTGGAAAAGCTGCTTTCATCCCTAGAGCCCTCAAACTTCCTCCCTCTGAAAATCTGAGCACCTCTAGTTGGATTTCATTCAACTACCACTTACTATGTGCTATCCATATATTCTTATTATTGTATTTATGTTCTTTGTGTGGGTTGAAAATACCTTTTATAGCAAGTTGATGTCCTCACAGTGCCATAAAAAGGTTCTAGAAAACATGTTTCCCAGTTGGGGTATGATCTCCAAGACCTCCATTGGTAAGGACACTACGACACTGAATGAATCATACAAGCCTTAATGAATGTTTTTTAAACATCTTGGAATCTGTATCACCCTCAAACAACCATCAGGCAACTTCATGAGAACAAATGGCATCCACAAACTTCATATATCTAAAATTGCGGAAATTACTGGATTCCCTTTACTGAAGACATTGTCTTTGGCCTTGCCAACACTTCACAATACCTGTTCTGGAAAACATAAACTCAGTCCACATGTGAACAGTCATCAGTAGACTAACGTCTATTTACATAAAAGTTTCTGCTGTTTTCTTGTTTACTCTAATAAACCCAGATACTATATGTCCTCAGTGTCTCATGCTAAAACCTATTATCAATAGGTTTATTTTTTTAGATTTATTTATTTTTTTATTAATAGTTTATTGTCAAATTGGTTTCCATATTTGGAACCCAGTGCTCTTCCCCATACGTGCCCCTCCTCCATCACCACCACCTCTTTTCCCCCTCGCCGCTCAACCCTTGTTTCTTTTTCAGTATTCAATAGTCTCTCAGGTTTTGTGTGTCTCTCTCTCCCCAGCTCTCTTTCCCCCTTCCCCTCACCATGGTCCTCCATTAGGTTTATCCTGTTAGACCTATGAGTGCAAACATATGGTATCTGTCCTTCTCCACCTGACTTATTTCGCTTAGCATGACACCCTCGAGGTCCATCCACTTTGCAAACAAGCTTTCTTGTATCCCCGTTCAAAAGATCCTATTAGTCACAGCCTAGATCCTGGTGACTGGGTATTCTGAAAATGTCATCAGTGGAAGACAGCCCTCGAAATCCTGTTGGAAGTGGTCTTATCAAAGACTCCTGGCACTGACACCGCTGCTAAACTAGATGGCACTGAGCCTTGTGTACACATTTCTCAGGTATAAAAGGCTCTACCTTACATATGGTCCTATCTAACTAAATAATAGGGATTTTTGATCAAATTGATGAGGAAGGAAAGCAACTGACTTTTCTGTAGATCATTTCCAACCAAGATACAAATTCAAGACTCCATAAAAATTAAACATGGAGACCTTTTTTCTTCTCTTTCTTTCCTTTACTCTGACACTGGCCTAGAAAGATCATGCCATCCTTTATATCTACCAGACCATTTTCAAAAAGAGTCACCTTTCAGACTGCTAGATTTGTCATCAAAATTTCTGACTGGTCCAGTATGCTAAAGACTCTCCTGTTGTCCCTGTGACTAGTTTTTCTTGTATCCCCAATGTCACCATAACGACATCAACTCCCCTAAGAAGTCACTTGCAAAGTCCAGCTTTAAGGCCAGAGTAACAAGTGCCTTGTTTTATTTTTTTTCAATTATAATTGTACATGCTAATTAGACTCAAATATCTATATAAATCATAGTGTATTTGCACTCTTAACTTCTTTTTTTATAGTTTATTGTCAAGTTGATTTCCACACATGCTCTCCTCCATGTCCATTACCTCCCTTCCCCTATTCCCCTGCCCCTTCAGCCCTCAGTTTGTTTACAGTATTCAAGAGTCTTATAACTATCTAAATTGGATCTGCCCACAATCATGAAAAACATCCACTAGCAGTACCCATTTTGGGGAAGAATTTAAAACTGTTTTTTCTTAATTTCAGTATTTACTTTTCAAGTACACCAAAAACATAACTGACCCCTTTGTTGAACAAGGAAATGCAAGCAAACGAATCCACTAAGAGTGTCATCTTAGCAGAAGAGTTTTTGTCCATGAGTATTTATCTTTGTCTGTGGTGCTTGTCATTCTATTTGGTCTTAAAAATGCCTAGATGTTTGGTACATAATCCAGCAATGCCTCTTACATTATCTGTGTCTCTAACTCTTCACAAACTAAGACAGCTTATTAGTCAACTCCCCTGAATTACATTGTCAATTGAGAACAAATGAATGCAGTAAGAGTTATTTATCTCATCTTAACTGCCTAAAATAGAGTATAAGTTTCTCCTTTTGAAAGGAAATTTAAAAGAAAATTTCCATTAATAAAATAATCTATTACCAGGAATAGGGCTACCCCCAAATACTTTTATTTTTCTACCAGAGAGACTTATCTTCCTAATGAGGCAACATTTATTTAGTATGCATCCTTCCCCTCATCTTTCAATATCTTAATGGTCAGTCATGTGATCAAGGTAAAGATCAACAATGATAATTAGTACTGTTAATATATATCCTTCCCATGATGTCGTTAAGAAGAGTATTCTACCTTTGTGGGTTTCCTGCTAAGAACACATAACCTTAGTGTAATCTTTAGAAAAAACTTCAAGCAAGTATGGATAGTGGAGCTTCTTACAAAGTACTAGATTTCAAACCTCTAATTGTCATTAAAAACAGAAAATTTAATAAGTGGTTTACAGTAAGGAGGAGTTCAAGGTAGCAGAATAAATAAATGTAATGTGGTATTTTGGAATAGGCAAAGAACATTAGGTTAAAACTAAGAAAGTCTGAAGTAAAGCCACTAGTTACTAATAATATGTACCAATTTGGTTCACCAATTTCAACAGATGTACCACATTAATATTAAATATTACTACTAGAGGAAATTGAAAATAAAGTACGTCTTTACATTTTTTCCTGTAAATCATTTTTCTACATGATAAATTTTAAGTGAAAAATGTAAATATCCCAATGCTGCAATGATTTTATTGCTCATTGGATTCATTGTGCCAAAAATTAAGTTGGTATTTCATAATATATTTAAGCCTACCAATATTTATTTTACTGTTATATATATAAAATAATATATATTATTTTACTACTAATATATTTACTAATGTATTTTGAGATATTTAAATCCATTAAACTTTATATTTTGTTTTTTAATTTTTTGAATGTGTATTTATTTTTTGAGAGAGAGAGACAAAGAAAGAGAGAGCAGGGGAGGGACAGATAAAAGAGGGAGACACAGAATTGAAACAGGCTCTGAGCTCTCAGCACAGAGGGCTTGAACTCAGGAAAGACAATATCATGACCTGAGACAAAGTCAGAAGTTAACTGACTGAGCCACTGAGCTGCCCCTCCATTCAGTTTTATACTTTAGAAATGAACATAAATAACTAAATGATCAGACTTGTATTCTTATTGAGGACTTCCCTGCATTTTTTACATGTGTGTAGTTGGGTTTTTTGTTAGTAGAATTAATGCAATGTGTTTCGGTTATTTAGTCATTAAAATAAGCTGTTATAAAACCTGTACATTAGAGAATTGTGTCTTTCCAAGAATCAAAATGCCATTAAAATGACTTTCTTTTGTGAGAATGGGTGAGTTGGGGGTTCAAATAAAAGCACTTGAAAACAAAAAAAGAGGGGTGCCTGGAAGGCTCAGTAGGTTAAGTGTCCAACTCTTGGTATTGGCTTAGGTAATGATCTCATGGTTTTGGAGTTTGAACCCTGCATTGGCCTCTGTGCTGGCAGCATGGAGCCTGCTTGAGGTTCTCTCTCTCTCCCTCTGCCTCTTCCTCATTCAAAGTTGTCTCTGTCTATCTCAAAATAAATAAGAAAACTTAAAAAAAAGAGGAAAATATATCCAGAATTTTGTTCAAATGCTTTCTGGAAACTGATACTTTTTCTTGGGAAGTCTGTAGAAACAGTCATGAAACTACTCTTTGTGTAAGTATATTATGATGATAAGTACATTTCCCCAGCTTTATTGAGGTATGGTTGGAAAAGGTTGTGTGTATTTAAGGAATATTATATATTTTGATATATGTATACACTTTGATCTGTTGACTACAATCAAACTAAGTAGCATATCATTCGTATCATGTAGCTAATTTTGTGTATTGTGTATATGTGGTGAGAACAACTGATATCTACTCTTTTACCAACTATTAAACATATGACAGTATCATTTAACTATACTCACCATTCTCTCTATTAGATTATCAGTATGGTAAAACTGAAAATTTCTACCTCTTTTCACCAATAACCATACTCTGGTGACCATTGTTCCATGATGTTACTCTGAGTTCAAACGGGTGGGGTTTTGTTGTTGTTTTTGTTTTTATGTTGCGTATAAATAAGATCATGCAATATTTGCCTTTATGTATCTGACTTATTTCACTAAGCATAATGCCCTATAGGTCTATTTATGTTGTCACAAATGGCAGTTTTCCTTCTCTTTTAAGGATGTGTAATATTACATTATTTACATACACCATATTTTCTTTATTCACTTATTCATGGACACTTAGTTTGTTTTTATATCTTGGCTACTTTGAATAATACTTCAAAGAACCAGGACACAGATATCTCACCAAGATGCCAATTTTATTTTATTTGGATATACATCCAAAAGTGGGATGGCTACATGATAGGGGAGATTTATCTTTGCTATTTTGAGGAATCTTTGTAGTATTCTCCATAATGGCTGTACCAATTTACACTCCAACCACAATGTACAAGGTTCCTTATTTTGTCACACTTGCCATAAAACTTGTAACTTTACATAATAGCCTACCTACCTTCCAATGTGAAGTGATCTCTTCTTGAGTTATGGGTTAGCATTTTCCTGGTGATTTCTTATGTTGAGCACCTTTTCATGTTCCTCTTGGCCATTTGTGTAAACAACTCAAAATGCCTATTCAACTTTTTGGCCCTTATTATTATTTTTACTAATAAGTTTTATCAGTTTCTTTTATATTTTAGGTATTAACTCTTTATGATGAAAATGGCTTGCAAATATTTCTCCCATTTTATGTTTCTTTTTCATTTGTTGATGAATGCCTTTGCTGTTCAGAAATGTCAGTTGGATGTAGCCCTAATTATTTATTTGGCTTTTATTATCTGTATTGTGTGTATCAAATCTACAAAATCATAAGTGATAACAATATGGAGGGGGGTTTCCCTCAGGAATTTTTACAGTTTCAACAATTATTTCTTAATGCATTTTTAGGTGATTGTTGTGCGTGGTGTAATATACTTTTTACTATATTACTCTATTTAGTTTTTTTTTTACTATATCACTTTATTTAGTTTTTTGTCTAATATATTTATTTATTTTTGAGAGAGAGAGAGAGAGAGTGCAAATAGGAGAAGGAGAGAGAGAGAGAGAGAGAGAGAGAGAGAGAGAGAGAGAGAGAGAGAGAGAGAATCCCAAATAGGCTCCATGCCCACCCTGGAACATGATATAGGGCTTGACCTCATGACCATGAGATCATGACCTGAGCCAAAATTGAGAGTAGATGCTTAAATGATTGAGCTACCCAGGTGCCCCTAATTTCACTCTTCTAAGTCTAGACATCTACTTTTTTCAGCAAAATTTATTGAAGAGACTATTCTTGCATAAGAAGCTTGGTTTATTGCTGGGTTCCCTCATATACTCCACTGGTCTATATGTCTAATTATTTTATAGGATTACCATACTTTTCTATTAATATATCTTTGTTATATAGTTTAAGATCAGGAAGTGTAATACCTAAAGCTTTGTTATTGTTAAAGTTTACTTTAGCTATTTAGGGTGCTCTGGCTTCCATACAAATTTCAAGACTATTTATTTTATTTTTTTAAAACACCATTGGAATCTTGATAAGCACTGCTTTAAAACTGTAGATGAAAATGAGGTATAATGGACATTTTAACAATGTAATTTTTTCCAATCCATAAATAGAGTCTATCTTTCCATTTATTTGAGTCATCTTTGAATTCTTTCATTAACGTTTTATAGTTCTGTGTACAGGTTTAACCTTCTTGGTAAACTTACTCCTAAGTATTCATTAATTTGATACTATCAAAAAAATAATTTTATTGTATTTTTTGGATAGTTCATTGTTAGTATACACATACAGTTGATTTTTGTATATGTCAATCTTGTGTCCTACAACTTTACTGAATATCCTTGTTTCAATAGTTCTTGTTTGTTTGTTTGTTTGAATCTTTAGAATATTCTACACATAAGATTATATTTTCTGCAGAGACTATTTTATTCTTTCCTTTCTTTTTGTGAGTGTGGGGGGCTCTCTGTGTTTATTTCTACATCCACACCCAATTTTACAAATACTAACAATTCTTAAATGTTTGGGGTCTTCTACAGAATAAGTAGGCTGTTTCTCAGTTCTTTATCTTGTGTTTAGGAGGCCACTTTCTCATATCTACAGTTAAGATTAGCATTAGGATTAGGTTTAGGGTATGTGCCTGGTATTTTTTTAAGTTTTTATTTAAATTACAGTTAGTTAACATATAGTGTAATATTGCAGGTGTACAATTTAGTGATTCAACAGTTCCATACAACACCTGCTGCTCACCACAAGTGCACTACTTAATCCCCATCATCTATTTAACTCACTCCCCATCCACCTTTCTCCTGGTAACCATCAGTGTTGGTTTTTTTATAGTTAGTCTTATTTGTGGTTTGCCCCTTTCCACTCTCTTTTTTCCTTTTGCTAGTTTTTCTTTTTTCAGAAAAAAATATTTATTTATTTTTGAGGGAGAGAGAGACAGACAGAGCATGAGCGGAGGAGAGGCAGAGAAACAGGGAAACACAGAATCTGAAGCAGGCTCCAGGCTCCGACCTGTCAGAACAGAGCCGGACACAGGGCTCGAACCCACAAACTGTGAGATCATGACCTGAGTGAAGCCAGACGCTTAACTAACTGAGCCACCCAGGCGCCCCTGTTTTGTTTCTTAAATTCTACATGATTGAAATCATATGGTATTTGTCTTTCCCTGATGACTTATTTCACGTAGCATAATATTCTCTTACTCCTTTTCTTACTTGCATTATTATTATTTTTTATGACTAATTGCCTTGACTGGGATTTCTAGTACTGTGTTGAATAGAAGTGGCAAGAGTGAGCACCACAGTATTGCTATGGGATCGTCATATATGACCTTTATTATGATGAGAATAATTCCTACTATACCTAGTTTTTAAAAACATTTTAATCATAAAATTATGCTGAATTTTTAAAATGCTTTTCCTGAATCTATTAAAATGATCATATGATTTTTATCCTCCATTTTCTTCATGTGTGCATCACATTTATTGATTTATTTATGTTGAAATATCTTTGCATCCTAGGAAAAATCCTACTAATCATAGTGTCTGGTCATTTTACTATGGTGTTGAATTCACTTTGCTAGTGTTTGTGAGAATTTTTGAATGAATGCTTATCAGGGATATTGACCTGTAATTTCATTTTCTTGTAGTGTCCTTATCTGGACACAACATATATCAGGGTATCAGAGTAAATCTAGTCTTGTAAAATAAATTTGGAAGAAACTTTTCGATTCCCTTTTAAAGAGTTTAAGAGGATTGGCATTAATTCTTCTTTAAATGGTTAGTAAAATTCACTAGTGAAGGCATCTGGCCCCAGTCTTTGTTGGGAGATTTTTAATTACTGATTAAATCTCTTTTCTCCCTTAATATTTTATTATTTATGATTTGATCTTGCTTGATTTTATGTTTCTAGAAATGTATTAATTTCTTCTACATTATCCCATTGGTTGACACACAATATTTTGTAATATTATGATTCTTTGTTTTCCTGTGGTATTATTTGTAATGTGTTATCTTCAATTTCAGGTTTTGATTATTCTATTATTTCCCCCCCTTTGGTTAGTATGGCTAAAAGATTTTCAATTTTATTTATCTTTTTTTAAAAAACAACCCTCGGTTTTACTTATCTTTTCTATTGCTTTCCAACCTGTTTTTCCATTTTTCCTGCTCTACTATTTATTTCCTCTTTCTTCTGTTTTGGGGCTTAGTTTTTTCTTTTTTCTAGTTCCTTTAGGTATAAAGTTAGTTTGTTTATTTGATATCTCTCTTTCTATTAATGCAGATATTACTCACTATAAATTTCCTTTTATGAACTTATTTTGCTCCATTCCATAAGTTTTGGTATGATGTGTTTCCAATTTTTTTTGTTTCAAGATATTTTTATTTTTTTATTTGTGTTTTTTGGATAAGTCGAGCATTTTATTAAGTAATTCTATTGGTCTTCTTTTTAATATGGTTTATTGCCAAGTTGGTTTCCATATAACACCCAGTTCTCTTCCCCACAAGTGCCCCTCTCCATGACTAACACTTCCCCTTCCCCTTCCCCCCTCCCTTTTCAGCCTTCAGTTTGTGCTCAGCATTCAAAATTCTCTCATGATTTACCTCACTCCCTCTCCCCAACTCCTTCCCCCGCCTTTCCCTTTCCCATGGATTCCTATTAGGTTTCTTCTGTTAGACCTATGAGTGACAAGATATGGTATCTGTCCTTCTCTGCCTGACTTATTTCGCTTAGCATGATTCCCTCTAGGTCCATCTATTTTGCTACAAATGGCCTGATTTCTTTTTTTCATTGCCATGTAGTATTCCATTGTATATATACACCACTTCTTCTTGATTCATTCATCAGTTAATGGACATTTAGGTTCTTTTCAAGATACTTTTAAATTTCTTTTTAAACATTTCTCTGACATTGCGTTCAAGTGCATGTTTTTTAATCTCCACATATCTTTAAATTTTCCGTATTTCCTTCTGTTATTGACTTCTATTTTCATACCATTGGGTAAGAAAAGATGTTTTCTTTTTTTTTAAATTTGTTAACATTTTTATTTTTCAATAAAGACAGAGAGAGACAGAGCATGAGCATGGAAGGGGCAGAGAAAAGGGGAGACACAGAATCTGAAGGAGGTTCCAGGCTCTGAGCTGTCAGCACAGAGCCTAACACGGGGCTCAAACTCACAAACAACGAGATCACGACCTGAGCTGAAGTCAGATGCTTAATCGGCTGAGCCACCCAGGTGCCTGAAAAGATGTTTTATGTAATTTAATTTTCTTGACATTTGTAAGACTTATTTTTTGGCCTAATATATGGCCTATATATATATGGCTTAATATATCTATCCTGGAGAATGTTTTAGATGTGCCCAAGAATAATGTTTATTCTATTCCTATTGGATGGAGCCCTCTGTATTATGTCCTTTAGGTCTATTCATTCTAGAGTGTAGTTCAAATGTCATACCAAACTGTACTTATTGATTTTCTGTATGGATAAGCTATCAATTGTTGAATATGGGGCATTGATCTTCCCTACTATTATTGTGTTACTATTTCTTCCTTCACATCTTTGTTTAATTTTGAATCTCCACATTTAGTTGTATTTCACTTTTTATTCTCAGCTTATACTTCATGAATTTATTCCTATACTTACTTGGAGAATGAAGGAGTGTGCATTATAACATAAAGGAAAGAAAATTCTTGTAAATTATGGAAATGAACCTGAGCAATTAACATCTAAATGTGTGAATGGACGTCGTAAAACTAATAATGTGTTTATAAAGGGTTAACATCATCAAGTTGGAGGAGTATATCCCAAACCTCTCCCCCTTTCCCTCTGAAATAATTACTACCTATGAATAAAACAGCTTGGGAAGGATTCAGAGGTCCACTAAGGAATCTTTGACAGCACATCCCAACACTTATATTCAATAACCAGTGCTCATCACAAAAAGTGCACTTCTTAATCCCCATGACCTATTTAACCCATACCCCCACCCATCTACCCTCTGGCAATCACCAGTTTGTTCTCTGTATTAAATCCTCTATTTTTTGGTTTGCCTATTTTTCCCCCACGACTGTTTGATTTGTTTCTTAAGTTCCACATGAGTGAAATTATGTGGAATATTTCTTTCTCTGCGGACTTATTTTTTTTAACATTATACACTCTAGCTCCATCCACATCACTGCAAATGGAAAGGTTTCATTCTTTTTTTTTAAATAGTTTATTGTCAAATTGGTTTCCATACAACACCCAGAGCTCTTCCCCACAAGTGCCCTCCTCCATCACCACTACCTCTTTTCCCCCTCCCCTTCCCCATTCTACCCTCGATTTGTTTTCAGTATTCAATAGTCTCTCAGGTTTTGCATCCCTCTCTCTCCCCAACTCTCTTTCCCTCTTCTGGTCCCCATGATCCTCCATTAGGTTTCTCCTGTTCTCCTGTTAGACCTATGAGTGCAAACATATGGTATCTGTCCTTCTCTACCTCACTTATTTTGCTTAACATGATGCCCTTGAGGTCCATCCACTTTGCTACAAATGACCAGATTTCATTCTTTCTCATTGCTATGTAGTACTGCATTGTATATATATACCACATCTTGACCCATTCAACACAGGATTATTATTTATCCATGAATAAGAATGAAATCTTGCTATTTGATATGACATAGAGGATCCTAGAAGGATATAATACTAATTGAAATAAGCTAGTCAGAGAAAGACAACCATATGATTTCATTCCTATGTGAAATTTAAGAAAGCAAATGAACAAAGAAAGCAAAAATGAGGAAAAAAAAAAGAAAACAGACGCTGGAGGGTAATAGGAAGAAATGGATGAAATAGAAAAAGGGAATTAAGAGAACACTTATTTTGATGAGAATTGAGAAATATATAAAATTTTTGAATCATTAAATTGTACATTAGGATCCTTTTTAAGTTTTTATTTAAATTCCAGGTGTTCATAAAAATTTTTTTAAAAAGGGGTATCTGGGTGGCTCAGTCGGTTAAGCCGCCGACCTCAGCTCAGATCATGATCTCACCATCCATGAGTTCGAGCCCCACATCGGGCTCTGTGCTGACAGCTCAGAACCTGAAGCCTGATTCGGAGTCTGTGTCTCCCTCTGTCTCTGCCCCTCCCCTGCTCACTCTCTATCTCTCTCTCTCTCAAAATAAAATAAACACATAAAAAACTTAAAAAAATTCCAGGTGTTAATATAAAGTGTAATATTAGTTTCAGGTATAGAATTTAGTGATACATCACTTACATACAACAACCAGTGCTCATCATAAGTGCCCTCTATATGAAAATAAGACTGTTAATTATAATTGGATATGAACAATCAAACACATACAAAAAAGTATTTTTCTTTAAAGTTTATTTATTTGGAGTGAGACAGAGAGAGAAAGAGAGAGGCAAATGGAGAGGGACAATCCCGAACAGCCTCCACACTATCAGCACAGAAACTGACATGGGGCTGGATCTCATGAACCATGAGATAATAACCTGAGCCAAAATCAAGAGTCAGATGCTTAACTGACTGGGCCAACCAAGTGCCCTCAAAATAAATTTTAAAAGCATAGGACACTATCAATGAAGTGAATAGATCACCTATGCAATGGGAGAAATATTTAAATAACTGATAATGTTTTAAGATCCAGAATATAGGTAAAAACAAAACAAAAAAAAAAACCCTCAATAACATAGAGGGAAAGAGCCTAATTAAATATAGACAAATAAATACACATTTCTCTATAGAAGATTTAAAAAATCCAAATAATGCAAGAAAACATGTTGAATATAATAAGTTATTATGGAAATGAATAATAAATGTTCACATCAACTAGAGTTACTATAGTCAGAATATGAAAATTAAGTTTTGCAAAGATGTAAAGAAATTGACATCCTTATACATTGTATTCTTTCTTATATATTACATTGGCAGAAGTGTAAAATGGTGTAGTTGTGGAAAACAGTTTGGCAGTTTCTCAATAAAAGAAGAATAAAACTTCAATATTATCCAGCCATTTAATTTCTGCATATGAACCCTAAAAATGGAGAACATGTCTCAGACTAAATTTTTATATGGACATTCCTAATAGCACTATTTACTTTTGCCATAAGTTTGAAACAGTCAAATTAGTTATCACTTGATAAATGCATTAAAATGGTAGTATTATCATACAATGGAATGTTATTCAGTCATAAAACTAAGTACAGTATTTTTACGTGCTACAACATAGGTAAACCTTTAAAAATGACTCTGAGTGAAAGATAAAAGAGCACTTGATTCCATTTATATGAATACACAGAATAGGCAAAGTCATAGAATCAGAAAGCAGATTAATGGTTGCTAGGGGATGTATGGAGGGGAATAAAGGACTGATTTCTTTTTTTGATGTTTATTTATTATTGAGACTAAGAGAAACACAGCATGAGTGGCAGAGGGGCAGAGAGTGAAGGAGACAGAATCCTCAGCAGGCTCCAGGCTCTGAGTTGTCATCACAGATTCCTACGTGGTGTTCAAACCCACAAACTGTGAGATCATGACTTGAGCCGAAGTCGGACACTCAACCGACTGAGCCACTAGGGCACTCCAAGGACTGATTTCATAATGGGTACACAGTCTCATGTTGGAATTAACAAAATGTTCTGAACTACATAGTGGTGGTATTTGTACAACATTGTGAATGTATCCAATGTCACTAATAGTAAGTTTTATGTGTATTTTATGATAACCGTATTTTAGTGATCAAAACCTTACTAAGAATCACAATGACAACTTAATATACAAGACTTTCTACCAATTATTATAGGAATTTTAAAAATTAATTTATATATGTATATTACTGAAAGGAAATATCATGGGGTATGAAATACATTTGTTTCAAGAATAAAATATATCATTCCATAATTATGCTATAAAAGTGGGAGAAGTATATGGTAAAATGCAAACTCTCTTTTTCTCACTAACAAATATATCTATTCATATAAGTAACCCTCCAAGTAAAGATAACAGCCATGATTTCACTAAAACACTTGTGGATATTTGGATATTAATATGTGCCAATAAAATATTAACAAAGTTGTATATATGCATATCCATTATAAGAAAAATCAATACTAATACCAAACTCTCATATAACGTATCCAATATGCTAGGCACAATTCTGAGTATTTCATGTGTATCAACTCATTAGGATCTCTAGACTCCATTTAGTTCATTGGAAATAAAGTTCTGTAAGATTCACCAGTTTAAACTCAATACTTGTCATAGTTTTTTACTATAGCAGGTGTTAATCATATAAGAAACTTTATTAGAATTTTTGTATAAATATAGTTAGGCTTCTAATTAATAATCCAATATATTACTATAAATTAAAAGTTTTCTACATGAAGTTTGGTGCTTATATTTCTATCAGAGTAAGGCACAATATAAATTACTTAGTTTTTAGATATAATTTATATATGTCATCTTATAAATTGAAGGTATGCAATGTTTTGATTCAGTGAATTATATTATCATATTTTACTAAATAACTTAATAATTAACTTATCTATTACTATATGATTACCACTATAGAGTAAGTTGACACATCCATCATATCACATAATTACCAGTTATTTTTGGTGATGAGCAGATTTAACATTTTTTAAAGTTTATTTGTTTATATTGACAAAGAGAGAACGAGAGCATAAGGGAGGCAGGGGCAGAGAGAGAGGGAGAAAGAATTCCAAGCAGGCTCCACACTATCAATGCAGAGCCCAATGCAGGGCCCAAATCTACAAAACTGTGAGATCATGACCTGAGCCAAAATCAAGTCTTGGATGCCTAACTGTCTGAGTCATCCAGGCACCCCAGGTCTTCTGCCCATTTTTAATTGGATTATATGTTTTTTCATTTGTGTGTGTCTTATTCAATTTATTTCATCAAAGCCATGTGGTTTTCAGTGTACTTATCTTTAAGTACCTTGGTTATATTTATTTCCAAGTATTGTTTTTGTTGTTATTGTGAATAGTGTTGTTTTCCTTATTCCTTTTCACATATTTTATTGTTAATGTATAGAAATGCACCCAATTTCTATATGTTGATGTTACATCCTGAAATTTATTAATACATTAATAAATAATACATGAATTTAAATAACACATTAATGAATTTATTTGTTAGCTACAATATTTTTGGTGAGAATTTAGAATTTTCTCTGTGGATAACACCTACAAATAACAATTCTAATTTTTTCTTCCCAATTTGGAGGCCTTAAATTGCTCTAGGTAGGACTTCCAGCTGTATGTCAAATGAAAGTGTTGAGAGTGGGCACAATCGTCTTATATCTGATCTTAGAGGAAAAACATTCAATACATCTTCTTGGAGTATGATTTTAGCTATAGGTTTGTCATATATGTCCTTTATTATGTTGAAGTATTTTCCTTGTATATCCAATTTGTTCAGGCGTTTTTTATAAAAAGAGCATGTAAAAGAGGATATATTTTATCAAATGGTTTTTTCATCTCTATTGAGATGACATTATTCTATTTTTTTAAAATTAGTGTGGAATATCAAATACATTGATTTGTTTAGCAAATGTGAGCCATCCTTGCACCACAGTGATAAAAACTACTTGATCATGGTATTGATTCTTTTAATGTGCAGTTAAATTCTGTTTTCTGGTAATTTGTTGAAAATTTTTGCATTTTTTCATCAATGATCTTGATCTATGTTTGTTTGTTTGTTTGTTTGTTTGTTTAGTATCCTTATATGGCTTTAGGATTAGAGTAATCCTGACCTTTTAGAATTAGTTTGAGAGTGCACCCTGTTCTTCAATTTTTTAGGAAGTGTTTGAGAAGGATTGACATTAACATTTCTTTAAATGTTTGGTAGAATAAACCACATAAAACAACTGATTCTTGGATTCAATTGTATGGAGATTTTTTATTACTGATTCACATTACTCGTTATTAGTTCTTTTATATTTCCTATTTCTTCATGTTTCAGTGGTGTTCAATTGTATGTTTCTAAAAATTTTTCCGTTTTTCTAGGTTGTAATATTTGTTGACGTACATTTGTTTATAGTCTTATCTTATGACCTCATGAATTTCTCTATTATCACTTGTAATGTCTCTTTGTCAGGAGCCAAGTCTTCTGTCTGCCTCAGGCAAGGATTTTCACTCTCCGGAGAGTGAGCCAGTAAACAAGATTTGCATCTGGAAGCTGGAGATTGCAAAAATAACTTTGGCGTCAGTCTTGCTGCGCCAGACGTAAGTGGCTGAGGTACACTAAAGATCAAAACCGTATTCAGTGTTAGCTCTCCCTCCCCCAGGATTGCTGAAGGCAAAGTTGGGACACTTCTTTAATATGCATTTGACTCTGTTTACCTGGTATCTGACTTAGGTCAACTACGTTGTTTGTTCCGCCCTGAAAATATATATAAGAGACAGTTTTCTCAATAAACTCTCTCTCTCTTCTGCCTGATCGGAAAACCGTGAGTTGTGTCTTCATTCGCTGCGTCTCCCTCTCCTGCCGCCCCTTTTTCTCTCCCTCCCTCAGGAGAAGAACCCGTGCCGATTCTCTGCACTACCGGTCGAGGCGGATGGAGGCGCGCTCCAAGCGGGGATGGGCGCGCTGGGACCTGGCGAGCTAGTGCACCGCGGCGCCCGCGAGTGCCGCTGCAGCCCGGGGTGGAAGCGGATGGGCGGACGAGTGGGCCCCAGGTCCCACGGTTTAAGACTCCCACGCGAAACAACAATAACGAGCGGACTAGCGTTCTGGGGCTGCAGGTTTAGACATCTCTTATTTCATTTTTTATTTTCTTAATGTCTTTTCTCATTTTTATTACTTAGTGTCATTAAACATTTTCCATTTTTGTTTATTTTTAAAATAAAGGCTCTTATTATTGTTAGCATTTTCATTTTTTTGTCTCTATTGCATTTATTCCAGCTTTGATCTTTGTTATTTCTTCTAACTGCTAAATTTGGACCTTGTTCTTTGCCTAGTTGCTTCAAGTTTAAAGTTAGATTGTTTGGTATCTTTCCTATTTCTTCCTTTTTTAATGTTTATATATTTATTTTGAATGAGAGATAGAGAGAGGGAGCGAGAAGAGAAGAGAAGAGAAGAGAAGGGAAGAGGAAGAGGAAGAAGAATAGAAGAGAACAAGACAGAGGCAGAGACAGAGGGAGAGAGGGAATCCCAAGCAGACTCCACACTGTTACAGAGTCCAACACAGGGCTCCATCTCACAAACCATGAGATCATGATTTGGGCCGAAGTCAAGAGTCATATGCTTAACTGACTGAGACACACAGGAACCCCTGCGATAATTTTTATTTCTTAATATACTCACATATCTCTCTAAACTTTCCTATTACAACTGCTTTGACAGTACCCACTAGGTTTTGATATGTCGACTTTCCATTTTAATTTGTTACAAGATATTTTTTATTTCCATTTTGATTGATTCTTTGACCTATTTTTTGCTTGGGCATCTTATTTCTAGTCTACATGTTTGCAATTTTTCAAGTTCCTCTTCCTTGTTCATTTCTAGTTTTATATCATTTGCAGGGTACAAAATCAACATACAGAAATCAGTTGCATTTCCATACATCAATAATGAAGCAACAGAAAGAGAAATCAAGAAACTGATCCCATTCACAGTTCCATGAAAAACCATAAAATACCTACGAATAAACCTAACCAAGGATGTAAAAGACCTATGCGATGAAAATTAAAGAAAACTTGTGAAATAAAGTGAAGAAGACACCAAGAAATGGAAAAACATTCCATGCTCATGGATCGGAAGAATAAACATTGTGAAAATGTCATTATTACCCAAAGCAATTTACAAATTCAATGCAATCCCCATCAGATTGCATCAGCATTCTTGTCAAAGCTAGAACAAACTATCCTGAAATTTGTATTGAGCCACAAAAGACCTTGAGTTGCCAAAGTAATATTGAAGAAGAAAACCTAAATAGGAGGCATCACAATCCCAGATGTTAGCCTCTACTACAAAGCTGTCATCATCAAGACAGTATTGTATTGGCACAAAAACGGACAATAGACCAATAGAAATAGAATGGACCAATGGAATAGAATAGAGAATCCAGAACTGGGCCCACAAATGTACGGACAATTAATTTTTGACAAAGCAGGAAAGAGTATCCGATGGAAAAAGGACTGCCTCTTTAGCAGGTGGTGCTGGGAGAACTGGACAGCAGCATGCAGAAGATTGAAACTAGACCACTTTCTGACACCATACACAAAAATCAACTCAAAATGGCTGAAGGACCTGAATGTGAGACAGGAACCATCAAAACCCTAGAGGGGAAAGTAGGAAACAACATCCTTGACCTTAACCACAGCAATTTCCTACTCGACACATCCCCAAAGGCAAGGAATCAAGAGCAAAAATGAACTATTGGGACCTCATCAAGATAAAAAGCTTCTGCACTGCAAGGGAAACAATCAAGAAAATTAATAAGCAACTGATGGAATGGGAAAAGATAGTTGCAAATGACATCAGATAAAGGACTAGTATTCAAAATCTACAAGGAACTCGCCAAACTCCACACCCGAAAAAATGAATAATCCAGTGAATAAATGGGTAGAAGACATGAGCAGACACTTTGCCAAAGAGGACATCCAGATGGCCAAGAGACACATGAAATGATGCTCAGTGTCACTCATCATCAGTGAGATACAAATCAAAACCACACTGAGATACCACCTCACGCCAGTCATAGTGGCTAAAATGAAGAAATCAAGGGACTATAGATGCTGGCGAGGATGTGGAGAAAAGGGCACCCTCCTACACGGTTGGTGGGAATGTAAACTTGTACAGCCGCTCTGGAAACCAGTGTGGAGGTTCCTCAAAAAACTATCATTAGAACTGGTCTTGTGTATGATTATTCCTTATATGGACTCTGTTTGCTGACTTCTGCAGTGCTTTGTTTAACTTCCTCTTCATAGAGGTGGGAATATGCTTCCTCCCATGAGGTTTCTGGGGAATATCAGTCTGATTTGGAACATTGTGAGGCCTAATCAATAGCAACAGGCTTAATTTTACATGAGCAATCGTTTACAGAGGGAGATGCCAGCTTCAGCCCCTGTGGCAGGAGCCATGCTACGTCTACCATTTCCTTACTGTGGCCGTGTCATCCAGCAGGAGGGGAAGGGGGAAAGAGAGTTGGGGGAGAGGGATGCAAATCATGAGAGACTACTGAATACTGAAAATAAACCGAGGACTGAAGGGGGAGGGGGAGGGGAGGAAGGAAGGAGGGTGGTGGTCATGGAGGAGGGCACTTGTGAGGAAGAGCATTGGGTGTTATATGGAAACCAATTTGACAATAAACTATTAAAGAAAAAAAAAGAATCAGATGCTTAATTGGCTGAGCCACTCAGGCACTTCTCTCACCATTTCTTTTGATTTAAAGATTTCGTCCATGAACAAAGTAATTGTTGATAGATAAGTCTTTATTTTCATTTTATTATTTGTCCCATACTGTATGTCCAAGGGTTGTTTGTCTGCCTTTTCTCCAAAAGCAGCATAATGTCTGCTGGCCTCTATCCCAGCCATCCTAGCTGATCTTTACAACTCCAAGCTTTAAGTGCTGCTGGTTGCAAGAACTCATGAATTTCAGTTCTTCCTGTTTCCCAAGCCAATTGCCGTGGGGATTAATTTTATCCATTAGCTCCTGTGTGTGCTAGTCTGTGCCTTGACTTCTCTGTAACTACATAGCCTTTCTCCATTGTAGCAGCCACAATTCATTTTTCTCCCAAGCAGCATCTCTGCACTTTCTACCTTTGTAGATGTAGCCTTTCTTTACCTTTAGTTTTGGTATTGTTCTGTCAGTCTTACTGTCAGTTTCTGTGGTATTTAGGATTATTTGGTAGTTGTATAGTTGTATTCAAGGGATAAGACAAGCCCAGGGCCCCCATAGTCCACTGCCATCATCCAACTCCCAGTCTTTATTTTAAAGTCTATTTTGTCTGATATAAATATTGCTACCAGGCTTTTTTTTCAGGGTCTTTTTTAATTCCTTCCCTTTCAGTCTGTATGGATCTTTAAGTCTAAGGTAATTCTTTTGAAGAGAGCATATAGATGGGTCTTGTGCTTTTATCCATTTTGCCTTTCTATGTCTTTTTATTGGAGCATTTAGGCCATTTACATTTAAATTAATTATTGACAGGTATGTGCTTATTGCCATTTTATTTTATTTTTGTTGTGTTACAGTTCTTAGATACTTTCTTCTCCTTTTGGTCTTTTGTTCATGCGTGATGAGTTTCTGTAGAAATGTGTTAGTTTGTGTAGTTATGTGTTAGTTATTTGTAGTTACGTGTTCATTATGTGTTAGAGTTCTGTAGTTATGTGTAGTTATATGTTAGTTTCTACATTTTTTTAAGTTTATTTATTTATTCAGTACAAAGTCTGATTCAGGGCTTGAACCCATGAACCATGAGATTACAACCTGAGTGGAAGTTGGACACTTAACCAACTGAGCTGCACAAGAACCCCTAGTTTCTATTTATTTTTGATATATGTATTATAGTTTGGAGTTTGGAGTTTCCATAAGTTTCACATATAACATTCTAAGTATATAGTTATATTAATCTGATGTTCATTTGAGCTCAGACACATATTTAAAAAGTTTTATTTTCACTCCTTTCTCCATATTTTATGTACATGCTGTCAAGTGTTATATCATTTTATTTAGAATTTTTTACATCTAATTATGATCAATTCTTCCACTTTAAAAAGTCCATTTAAATTTTTATTTTGTGAGACTCGTTTGATGGTGGTGAACTTTTTAATCTTTTGCTTGTCTCCTTAAACTCTGAATAATAAATTTGCTAGGCAGAATAATCATAGTCATACTTTTTTTTGCTAGTACTTTATAATGACACTGTCTTCTGGCCTGCAAATTTTTGCTGAAAAACCAGCTTATAGTCAATAGTCATATTGGGTTGTCCGTGTATGTAACTTTTTGTTTTCTTGTTGCTTTTAAAATTCTTTCTTTATCTTTATTTATTCAAATTTTCCTTATTGTTTGTCAAGGTGTGGACCTGCTTGGGTTCATTTTGTTTGGACGTTTCTTGTGTAGATGCCCATTTGTTTCTCTAGCTTAGGGAATTTTTTAGTTATTTTTTTTTTCAAATAACTTTTTTCCCCCTTTCTCTCTATTATTCTTCTGGGACCCTTATAATGCCAGTGTTTCCTTGATGCTGTCCAAGAATTCCATTAACTATTCTCATTTTTTAAAGTTCTTTTCTTTCCCCTTCAGTTTGGGTGCTTTCTTTTATCTCTTTTCCAGATTGCTGACACATTCTCCTGCATCTGCTAATTTACTGTTGATTCCCTTTAGTATATTTGTTAAATCTTATTGTTGCTTTATTCAACAATGACTGGTTCTGGGGAGCCTGGGTGGCTCAGTCGGCTGAGCATCTGGCTTTGGCTCAGGTCATGATCTCACGGTTTGTGGGTTCAAGCCGTGCATCAGGCTCTGTGCTGACAGCTAGCTCAGAGCCTGGAGCTGCTTCAGATTCTGTGTCTCCCTCTCCCCCTCACTCTCCCCTGCTTGCACTCTCTCTGTCTCTCAAAAATAAATAAATTTTTTTAGTTAAAAGAAAACAATGACTGGTTCTGTTTCATATATTCTATGTCTCTAACGAAGGACTCACTGAGTTCTTCCACCTTAATCTCCAGCCGAATAAGTATCTATATGGTCATTTCTTTAAACTTTTTGTCAGGTATATTGCTTATCTTTATTTTCTTTTATTTTTTTATTTATTGAGGCTTTTTCTTATTCTTTCTTTTGGAGCATGTTCTCTTGTCTCTCCATTTTGACTGAATTCATTTATTTGTATCTATGGATTAACAGAATAGCTATCTGTCCTAAACTTGAAAAACTGGTCTTGTGTGTGATTATTCCTTATATGGACTCTGTTTGCTGACTTCCACTGGCTGGCTGGGTCTATGGCTGACCTGGGTGGGCTGGGGTCCCAGGATTCTTCACATAGTGAACGCCAAAGTGTACACAGCTCAATGCAGTCCCTGAGCTCTCCATGTATTGGGTTTCTTGACAGGACAACTAACGTCAAATAGGGTGCAATTTGGTGTGTCTCAAAGCTCTATATAAGGAGGGCACCTTGGCAGTTCCTCTGTATTTGAAGCAAAGTCCAGGCTGGGAAGTCTCAGCACTTTCCCTGGAGTAGGCCCCTGTTAGGACAGCTAAAAATGAAGGGATAAAGACGAGGTGTCCCGGGGTTCTTTACATTGAGGGCACCCTGTCAGAACAGCTGAACCTAAAGTGACTGCAAACTAGGATGTCCTAGGGTGGTTCATGCCAGGAGAGCCCTGATAAATAGGCTGGAGTTGAGGCAGTATGCAGGCTAGGAAATCATGGGGCTCTCTGTGCACAGCGTGGCCTGGCAGGATAGATGAAACTAATGTGGCTGCTGGGGTCTCCAAGGCCTCTATGCACTTAGGACCCTTTGGAAGGATTGCTGAAGCTGATGTCAGTGTAAACTGGGGTATTCTGGAACTCTCTACACAGATGATGACTTGGAGGGGTGGCTGGAGTTGAAACAGCATACAATGTAGGGTTCACCTGGGTGCCATGGTAGGATAACTAAATGTAAAGTGGATGTGGGCCACTGTGGCCCATGGGTTCTCTGTGAAAAATGTGCCTGGCAGTAAACTGAAGCTGAAGTGGTTCCAATATGGGTGTCTTGGGGGCTCTTCACATTGAGGGTGCCTTCTCAGAACAGCTAAAGCTGAACTAGGTACAAGCTGGGCTGCACTGGTATCCTCAGTGCAGGTGGTGTCCTGGACCAGTACCTAGAGCTAAAGATAGTGCAGGTGGGGCGGGCCAGGATGTTCTATGTGAGGGCTACCTTAGTGGGATGGCTGGAACTAATACAGACATGGGCTAGGGATTCCTGGGGTAATCCATACAGGGGCACCTTGGCAACATGACCCAATCCAAAGCAGACATTAGCCAGCAGGTTACAGAGTGATCTACATCTGGTATGCCCTAGCAAGTTATCTGAAGCCAAAGTTGTGTTAGCCCGGAATGTTCCAAAGTGCTTTGCTCCAGTATCGCCTTGGCATGAAGTTTGGAGCTATAGTGAGCATTCCCCAGGTATGTCCCAGTGTGTTCCACCCTGTGTTTGTCTTGATGGGTTGGCTGGGACTCTTATAAGCTAGTTGCCAGGGGCTCACTGAGGAAACGCTTGGACTGTGCACAGGTCTCTGCTTTCAAGGTGGAGGGAGACCATCAACCATGTCTGTCAGCCCCTTCTACCAGGAGAGTGTTCCATCAGTTTCTTCACCATTTGGCATAATTCTATGGCTGGATCTTTTATATGCTAGTTATTCTTTTAAACTGTAGCTCCCCTCCCCCCTTCCCGTGTCCAACATGACCAAGGCTGGTGTGGCCTGGGAGACCCAGGGCTCACCAGAAGCTGCAGGCTGGGGGTGGTGACCACACTCTGCTCTGGTCTGTGCTTTCAAAGGGAAGGGAAGTATAAAACATCATTCTTCAATCCCCTGACTCTGAGAGAGTACCAGCAGTTTCTCCAGTGATTGGTGGAGTTCCAGAGCTTAATATTTAAAAACAAGTTGCTCTTTTAATCTATGTTTTTGTTTTTGTTTTTCTGAGAACACGGGCAGAGGAATCTGTTTCCTGCTCCTCAGTACTATCGCTCCCCCACTGCAGTTTGCTGCGTCCAGCGTTGAGGTTCCCCTAGTTACCACATCTCCATCCCTCTTACTGTTCTGTTTTACTATTCTACCTTTCATTGTGCAGAATCTGTTCAGTATGCCCTCAGTTCTTCTTCAGGAATAATTGCTCTATTAATAGATATCATTAGGTGTGTTCTATGGAGGAAATGAGTTTAGGGTCTTCCTATATTGACATCTTAAACTAGAATTCATATGATATCCAACTTAAAATTATATACCCAGTAATCATATTTTCCAGAATTACAAGCAATATAAAAAAGTTTCACACATATGAAAACTAGAAGAATTTGTTGTCAGCAAACTTGTGAATCTGAAATAAAAGCAGAGGTAATCAAGAAAAAAATATGGTCATATACAGGAAAGGATATGCAGGAATAAGGAAGAACAAAAAAATAGTACATATAAGAATAGATGTAAAGGTTGATAAATAAGCAAAATAGTTCATGAGTGGTAGAGATATGTGTACCAGTGAAAACCAGGATAAAATTAATGCAAAGTTAGAATGGATTAAAGTACTGAGATACTAAAGTAAAGTATCTCTTGAAAAGGCTAGAAGAAGTAATTTCCATTGGCCTGTAACAAGTCAAGGATGCATATTATAATCTCAAGCATATATACCAAAATCATAAAAGAATGCAGAGCTTCTCAAGTAATGAGGGAAAAAATGAGATAATAAAATACATCAATCAAAAATACAGAAAGGAGCACAAAATATATGGAAAACATTAAGAAAACAAACACAAATATATCTAGAGTTAAGTTAAAGGCAAATAAAATACCAAAACTAAAATATTACTAATTATTAAAAATAAACTTATTTTCCACTTACATATTTTCAAATGATGATAAAAAATATGTCAACAAAAAGATAGAAAATGATATAACTTACCATGCAAAACTAAGCAAATGAAAGTTGATGAAATTACTCTGTAGAATACATGGGAAATAAAGCATACAGCAGTTTATGAGAATAAAAAAAACTTTCATAATGACAGAGGGATGCTTCCACCACAAATATATCATAAAACAAATCCCTTGTGCACACAAAGTTTTATTTATTTTTTTTACTTCCATATGTGGTTTATTTTTTTTATAATAGTTTATTGTCAAATTGGTTTCCATATAACACCCAGTGCTTCTCCCCACAAGGCCCTACCCACCCTCCCCCTCCCCATTCACTCCACGGTTCATTTTCAGTATTCAATAGTCTCTCATGATTTGTGTCCTTCTCTCTCCCCAGCTCTCTTTCCCCATACCCCTCCTTATGGTCCTCTGTTAGGTTTCTCCTGATAGGCCTATGAGTGCAAACATATGGTATCTGTCCTTCTCTGCCTGACTTATTTCGCTTAGCATGACACCCTCGAGGTCCATCCACTTTGCTACAAATAGCCATATTTCATTCTTCCTCAGTGCCATGTAATACTCCATTGTGTATATATACCACATCTTCTTGATCCACTCATCAGGTGATGGACATTTAGGCTCTCTCCATGATTTGGCTATTGTAGAAAGTGCCACTATGAACATTGGGGTACCTGTGCTCCTATGTATCAACCCTTCTGTATTCTTTGGATAGATCCCTAGCAGTGCTATTACTAGGTCATAGGGGAGTCCTATCAAGTGTTTTTTGAGGAAACTCCACACTGTTTTCCAGAGCGGCTACACAAGATTACATTCCCACCAACAGTGTAGGAGGGTGCCCATTTCTCCACATCCTTGCCAGCATCTATATACTCTTGATTTGTTCATTTTAGCCACTCTGACCGGTGTGAGGTGGTATCTCAGTGTGGTTTTGATTTGTATTTCCCTTATGATGAGTGACGCTGAGCATCTTTTCATGTACCTGTTGGCCATCTGGATGTCCTCTTTGGAGAAGAGTCTGTTCAGGTCTTCTGCCCATTTCTTCACTGGATTATTCATTTTTTTGGTATGGAGTTTAGTGAGCTCCTTGTATATTTTGGATATTAGCCCTTTATCTGATATGCCATTTGTCACTATCTTTTCCCATTCTGTTGATTGCCTATTAGGTTTTTTGTTTGTTTGTTTGTTTCCTTTGCATTGCAAAAGCTTTTTATCTTGATGAGGTCCCAGTAGTTCATTTTTGTTCTTGATTTCCTTGCCTCTGGGGATGTGTTGAAATTGCAACAATTGAGATCTAGGAGGCTATTTCCTACTTTCTCCTCGAGGGTTTTGATGGTTTCCTGTCTCACATTCAGGTCCTTCAGCCATTTTGAGTTGATTTTTGTGTATGGTGTCAGAAAGTGGTCTAATTTCATTCTTCTGCATGTTGCTGTCCAGTTCTCCCAGCACCACCTGCTAAAGAGGCAGTCTTCTTTCCATCAGATACTCTTTCCTGCTTTGTCAAAGATTAATTGGCCCTACATTTGTGGGTCCAGTTCTGGGTTCTCTATTCTATTCTATTGGCTTCTGTGTCTGTTTTTGTGCCAATACGATACTGTCTTGATGATGACAGCTTTGTAGTAGAGGCTAAAGTCTGGGATTGTGATGCCTCCTGTTTTGGTTTTCTTTTTCAATATTACTTTGGCCATTCAGGGTTTTATGTGGTTCCGTACGAATTTTAAGATAGTTTGTTCTAGCTTTGAGAAGAATGCTGGTGCAACTTTGATGGGGATTGCATTGAATGTGTAAATTGCTTTGGGTAATAATGACATTTTCACAATGTTTATTCTTCCAATCCATGAGCATGGAATGTTTTTCCATTTCTTTGTGTCTTCTTCAATTTCCTTCATAAGTCTTCTATAGTTTTCA
>PISW01006415.1:0-26772 GCA_004023785.1 Mungos mungo | reverse complement strand
AGTATTTTATGGTTTTTCATGCAATTGGGAATGGCATCTGTTCCTTGATTTCTCTTTCCGTTGCTTCATTTTTGGTGTATAAGAATGCAACCGATTTCTGTACATTGATTTTGTACCCTGCAAAATTACTGAATTCATGGATCAGTTATAGAAGGTTTCTGGTGGAGTTGATTAGGTTTTCCATGTAGAGTATCATGTCATCTGCGAAAAGGGAAAGTTTGACTTCTTTGCCAATTCTGATGCCTTTTATTTCCTTTTGTTCTCTGATTGTTGATGCTAGGACTTGCAGCACTATTTTAAACAACAGTGGTGAGTGGACATTCCTGTTGTGTCCGTAATTTCAGGGGGAAAGCTCTCAGTTTTTCCCCATTGAGGATAACATTGGCTGTGGTTTTCGTAAATGGCTTTTATTATTTTTAAGTAAGTTCCTTCTATCCCGACTTTCTCGAGGGTTTTTATTAAGAAGAGATGCCATATTTTGTCAAATGATTTTTCTGCATCTATCAACAGAATCATATGGTTTTTTTCTTTTGTTTTGTTAATGTGAGGTATCACATTAATGGATTGGCCAATATTGAACCAGCCTTGTAACCCAGGAATAAATCCCGCCTGATCATAATAGATAATACTTTTTATATGCTGTTGAATTCGATTTGCTAGTATCTTGTTGAGTATTTTTGCATCCGTATTAATTAAGGATATTGGCCTATAGTTCTCTTTTTTCTTGGGGTCTCAGCCTGGCTTAGGAGTCAGAGTGATATGTGCTTCGTAGAATGAGTCTGGAAGTCTTCCTTCCATTTCTATCTTTTGGAATAGCTTGAGAAGGATCAGCGTTAACTCTGCTTTAAACGTCTGGTAGAATTTCCCTGGGAGTCCATCTGGCACTGGGCTTTTATTCGTTGGGAGATTTTTGATAACTGATTCGATTTCTTCACTGGTTATGGGTCTGTTCAGATTTTCTATCTCTTCCTGTTTGAATTTTGGTAGTGCATGTGTGTTTAGGAATTTGTCCATTTCTTCTACATTGACCAGTTTGTTGGCATATAACTTTTCATAGTAATCTCTGACGATTGCTTGTATTTCTGAGGGATCTGTTGTAATAGATCCATTTCCCTTCATGATTTTGTCAATTTGAATGTTCTCTCTTTTCTTTCTGAGGAGACTTGCTAGAGGTTTATCAATTTTATTTATTTTTTCAAAAAAACAACTCTTGGATTCTTTGATCTGTTCAATTGTTTTTGTGGATTATATCTTGTTTAGTTCTGCTCTGATCTCTATTATTTCTCTTCTTTTCTGGATTTGGGGTGTTCTTGCTGCTCCCTTTCTAGTTTCCTTAGGTGCTTTGTTAAATTTTGAGTTTGCACTTTTTCTAGTTTGTTGAAATAGGCCTGGATTGCAATGAACTTTCCTCTTAAGACTGCCTTTTCTGCGTCCCAGAGAGTTTGAATTGTTGTATTTTCGCTTTCATTTGTCTCCATATGTTTAAATTCCTCTCTAATTGCCTCGTTCACCCAATCATTCTTTAATAGGGTAGTTTTGAACCTCCACATTTTTGCAGGTTTTCCAGACTTCTTCCTGTGGTTGATTTCGAGTTTCATAGCATTGTGATCTGAAAGTGTGCATAGTATGATCTCAATTCGTTTGTGTTTTATGGAGGGCTGTTTTATAACCCAGTATGTGATCAGTCTTGGAGAATGTGCATTGTGCACTGGAGGAGAAAGTGAATTCCCTGGCTTCTGGATGCAGAGTTACAAATATATCTATTAATTCCATCTGCTTCAGTGTGCCATTCAGGTCCATTGTTTTTTTAGTGATTTTTTTGGTCTGGGTGACCTATCCAATGTTGTAAGTGGGGTATTAAAGTCCCCTGCAATTAGCACATTCTTATCAATAAGATTGCTTCTGTTTGTGATTGTTTTATGTATTGGGAGCTCCCGAATTTGGCACTTAAATGTTTATAATTGTTATCTCTTCTTAATGTAGAGACCCCGTAATTATTATTTAATGTCCTTCTTTATCTTTTGTTACTGCCTTTACTTTAAAGTCTAGGTTGTCCGATAAAAGTGTGGCTACTCCAGCTTTCTCTTGGCGTCCAGTCGCATGGTAGGTATTTCTCCATCCCCTTACGTTCAATATGAAGGTGTCTTCAGGTCTAAGGTGAGTCTCTTGTAGAAAGCAAATAGATGGGTTTTGGTTTTTGATCCATTCTGCTACCCTGTGTCGTTTGACTGGAGCCTTCAGTTCATTGACATTCAGTGTTATTGTTGAAAAATGTGGGTTTAGATTCATTGTGTTCCCTGTAGAGTACATGTTTGTAGTGATGTCTCTGGTACCTTTATTCCTTGCTACATTTCTCTCCTAGAGTCCCTCTTAAGATTTCTTGTAGGACTAGTTTGGTGGTGATGAATTCTCTCAACTTTTGTTTATTTGGGAAAACCTTTATCTCTTCTTTATTTTGAATGACAGGCTCGCTGGATAAAGAATTTTTGGTTGCATATTGTTCTTGTTCATCACATTGAAGATTTCCTGCCATTCCTTTCTGGCCTGCCAAGTTTCAGTGGTCTGTAACCACTGTGATAGGTTTCCCTTTGTATGTTAAAGCCCCTTTCTTTCTAGCTGCTTTCAGAATTGTCTCTTTATATTTTCCCTGTTTCACTATGATATGTCGTGCTGAAGGTTGGTTTATGTTATGTCTTAGGGGAGTTTGGTGTGTCTCTTGAATTTCAATGTCCTTCTCTTTCCCCAGATTTGGGAAATTTTTGTGTATAATTTGGTCTAGCACGCCTTCAAGCTCTCTGTCTTTGTCTTCCTCTTCAGGAACTCTATGATACGGACATTGTTTCATTTGATTGTATCACTCAGGTCTCTGATTCTCCTTTCTTGCTCCTGAATCATTTTCTCTCTCTTTTTCTCGGCCTCCTCTTTTGCTATAACTTTGTCTTCTAATTCACCCATTCTCCTCTCTGTTTCTTCAAACCGTGCAGTGGCAGCCTCCATTTTATTATTCATCTCATTTATAGCCTTTTCTAACTTGTCACAGCTATTTTGATGTGCCTAGTCTTTGTATCAATATCTCCTCTGATAGCTTCTATGCTTTTTTCAAGCCCAGAGATTAATTTTATGACAATTGTTCTAAATTCTTGTTGAGTTTTGTCGCTTGTGTCTGTTTTGAGCAGTTCTGTAGCTATGATTTCTTCTTGGAGTTTCTTTGAAGGAGAGTTCTTTTGTCTCATCATTTTGGCTAGCTTTCTGTCTCTTGTTCAGTTTTGAAAACTCGTTCTGCACTGTGCGTTTATTAGTATTCCTCTATTGAAGGAGGCTCTTTGACTGTCTAGGGTCTGTTGTTTCATGAGATGTTCTTTCAATGGTGCCCCCTGGTTTCTCTTGTTGTGCCTCTGATTAATTTATTTCCCTACTCAGCAATATTCGGGACTTCCCATTATGTGTGCTTTGGGTTGTTTCTTGAGGTAGCCCTGAAAAGGAAAACAGACAGACAAACACACAGAGAATACAAGCACACAAATGTACTCATAGAACAAGTAAAGAAGCAAACCAAAAGGGGAAAGAAAAAAAAGGAACAGGAAAGAAAAGAGAGCAGGGGAAAAAAAGAAAAGAAAAAAAAATTAAAAAACAAAGCAGGCAGGGAGTTGGGGGGATAAAGACAGTCAGAGATAAAGGACAGTCTGAGAGCTTAAAACCTGTGGGGGAGGGGGGGAGATAAGGATGAGATTGAGGAAAAACTATCTGGATGGTAAGAGTTGATCTAAGCACAGCAGTGCCTAAATGTTGGTGTTTCTCAGACTCCAGAAGAAAGGGAGAAGAGCAGGAAATAGGAAAATAGTAAAGAAAAGACAGGGGAAAAAATTAAACAGTAAAAATATTAAGAAAAAAAACAATTAAGGTTAATAAGCGAAAGTACAGCTCCTCTCCAGGGTGGATGGGCGTGGCTTGGTGCAGGTGGGTCAGGTCTCAGGGGCAGCAGCTCTCTGAGGCCCCGACTTGGTGGATGTAGGGAGAAGAATAGTGGCGGGCACCCGAAGCCTCCCTCAGACCATGCATTGCCAGCCACTTTCTTGAGTCCAACTTCCTTGTGCCTCTGGCAGGTCTAATTGTTTCTGTTTTTTAAGTTCTGCACAGTTTTTAAGTCCTTGCTCACGCCCTCAATATTGTCACCACAGTTAAAATCTCCTGCAGGTGGGCAGCTTTCTGGTGGGGATCAAATAGGGGGATTGTGAAGTCAAATTTTTCCCCTGGCTCCGCCAGAATCCGGTCAGTTGCTGGCTGAGGGAGAACACCCCTGCTGAGGGGAATGGATCTCTCTCTCAGTGCTCAGTGGCCCTCAGTCCCGGGCTAAATCTCTCCTCTTCAGGGATTACACTGTGAATGATTCAGTTTCTACTTCTTTTCCCCTGGTCTCTCTGCTGCCTTGCCCGGCGGTGCAGCATGTGGCTGTGAAGGTCAGTGCGCCTCTGGATACCCGGCCACCCTGCGTGAGCAGCTGTCTGCGGAACTGTACGCCGGTCTAACGGCCTCCCTGCCCGAGAGGCTGTCCACGGAGCTGTGCGCTTACCGACACGCGGGTTTCTGCAGGCCCAGTGCCAAGCCTCTGGGAGCTTTGTCTCCTGGCCCAGAGCTCCCTCTCCCAAAGTCTCGGGTCCCAGCTGGTACTCACTCACTCAGGCAACCATGAGACTGCTGTCAATAAGGGGTCTGTCTGCACACCTCCGTTCTTAGAGATCAGAAAGTTGTGGCTTTTTAATTCTTCACAGTTTGATAATTGCTGGTGGATGTATGCAATGGGGCTCCTTACTTCTCCACCATCTTGCCGCCGGTCCAAAATTTTATTTTAGATACATGATTTAACTTGAGAGACTAAAAGGAAGAATATGACAATGTGTGGTATTTTAAATCAATAGTCCAGATAATCAGACTGATAGAAATTGCAGCAGAGATCCATTCATCAGGTATGGATATTTAGGTTCTTTCCATGAGGGAGAGAGAGGGATGCAAAACCTGAGACTATTGAATACTGAAAATGAACCGAGGGCTGAAGGGGGAGGGGGAGGTGAGGGTAATGGAGGAGGGCACTTGTGGGGAAGAGCACTGGGTGTTATATGGAAACCAGTTTGACAATAAACTATTAAAAAAAAAGAAATTGCAACAGAGAAAAAGATCAGAGGAAGCAAATTGGAAGAGACCCATTCTTGTTTTTCTCCTCAGAGTCTTAATATTTTCTCTCTACTCTCTCCTAAAAGAAGAGTAAAATGGTACTAGTTGGCCAACAGCAATGTGTTTGAAGGGTCAACTTAGCTCAGCATCCCATAGCAGAGTGCTAGCTTCCTATTCACCCTTGCACCCTAAATTTTTAAATTTAGGTTATTCTGATCCATTGTCCAGTCACTCATAGCACCTGGAAATATTATATATTGTTTCAAGGTATTTGTTTAAAGTGATATATTGATAACCATTTTCATCATTATGGAAGGAAGTAGACTATTTTACTTTAAAAATATTACCAAAACATGTCCATTGATTCAATAGCAAACATTCTTCTTTAGAACCTAACAATTAGAGTTAAACTTTAGACTAATTTTTATTTGGCCATATGACTACTATTACATATAATACTTTCCCATGCCTTCTTTGTTTGACAGTCTGATATACTTAACTAATATTTAGGAACACCATGTTTATTAGAAACATTAAATAAGCATTTAGGTTATTGCCTGGCAGACTGTTAAAAATGATCTAGGGGTACCTTGGTGTCACAATCTGTTAAGTATCAACTCTCGATTTTGTCTCAGGTCATGATCTCAGTGTTCCTGAGGTTGAGCCTCTTATATGGCTCCATGCTGACAGCAAAAAGCCTGCTTGGGATTTTCTTTCTCCCTCTCACTCTGCCCCTCCCTCACTCACTCATGTGCACATGCTCTATCTCTCAAAATATATAAAATGTTTAGATAAAGCTCTATTAGCACCTGTGTACGTTTTCTCTGAGATAAAACGAAATAGAGGAAAGAAGGCTATATGGTAATCATGAAAGTTGTGTTTGAATTCCAATGGATATTTGAAACCATGAGGATATATAGTAGAGAGACAGAGATGATAGTGTTTCATTGTGAGTACATCACACACATAAATTGCATTTGTGTATGGATATATATAAACAACACCAAAATGATGAACAAAACAGATTTTCAAATAATTCATTTTAATGCAGAAATAAATTTAGTTGAGGAGTTTGTTATATTCATTAAGAACCAACTACCTCACAGTGTAGAAGCTAAGTTGAACTTTTATGATCTTTGTTTTAATCTTTGACTTTGAATCGATTTCCTGACACTACTTCTTATGTTTATTTGGGAAGGGGGAAGAGGTTTCCATTGTCCAGGATGGTATAATTGTTTTTGTAACAATGTCCATTTATCTATTCTTTGAATATCATTTTGTCTCTATAAGACACTCCAGGTATCTCTCATTACTCAGATTTTCTACTCCCTTAAGATATTCTCTTGGGATACAATGTGGTGATATAGAGAAATAGTGGCACAGAAAAGTCATTCCACATGTAATTAGTAATAAGTGCAGAGTTATTTTAATTGCTCCTCTGAGATATATATTAATTTAACTGTGAGAAACTCAGTGTGGAGGTGTTTTCACCTGCAGTCTCTTGTTTTTTGGGTTAGGAACATTTTGCTTGATCTTAAGTATATTAATAATACTTGAGCAAACATGAAAGAAGCCTGTTGACTCCAAACAAAAAGACCGTTATCCTTATTTTCAATTTTTTATAGTAACTGAACACAGGTTACTGTTTGAACATGGTGATACCCTGCAAAGAACTAAAGTAAGTATTTGTAGACATTCTAAGTTTTCTAGTCACCATGAAATTATGACATATGTTTAAATATGTTCAAGCCAAGTAAATTCTTTAGTTCTTTTTTAGGCACATTGAAATTTAAGAAATCCATCCATGGATTATAATTCAGCCCAATAGAGGGGATACTTATTGATAATAAGTGTATTTATATTGTCCCCCTACTTCTTAGTTTTTTATTTAATAGCAAATATGCACAAATTGGAGTTTCGAACAAAGTCAACTGAACCTAGCTTAGTATACTATTATTTGCATGGTAAGAATGCTGTTAAGCAGATATATTAATATCTGAGTTTTATTTTTAAGAATATTTCCTTTAACTAGCATCAAAGTTTAAATAGCAAAGTTGTTTATAATGGGCTTTCAAAACTTCTCAATGTATCAAAATATTCTTAACTCCTTTAAAAAATATCTCCAAAATATAGCTTTATTTTGTGTGCACATTCTATGCATCACATATAAGAATCTATGATAGAGTCTTTTATTTTCCAACTGTATTGAAAATATCTGCATCTATTCAATACCCAAAAACTTTTATAGCAATTCTACTTCACAGTATATATCTAAAAGAATTGACAACATCTCAAAGAGATATTTGCACACCAATGTTCATACCATTTTCCACAAAGGCCAAAGGGCAGAAGCAACACAAATCACATTAGCTGATAAATAAGCAAACAAAATGTGTTGTATACCCACAGTGGAATATTATTCAAACCTTAAAAGAAAGATTTTCTGGGGGTACCTGGGTGGCTCAGTCGGTTAAGCATCCAGCTTCGGCTCAGGCCATGATCTCACTGTTCATGGGTTCAAGCCCCGTGTCGAGTTCTGTGTTGACAGCTCAGAGCATGGAGCCTGCTTCAGATTCTGTATCTCCCTCTCTCTCTGAACCTCTCCTGCTCATGCTGTCTCTCTCTCTGTCTCTCAAAAAAAATAAAAGAAAGAAAGATTTTCTGACACATTTACAGTATGGATGAGCCTTGAGGTCATTGTGCTAAATACCCAATCACAAAAAGATAAATACTATATGATTCAACTTGTAGGAGTTATCTAGAACAGCTAAACTCAAAGAATCATTAAGTGCATTGGTGGTTGGCAATGACTATGGGTAGAGGGAAATAGGAAGTTGTCTAATGGGCATAGAGTTTCAGTATTATACAATAAAAAAAGTTCTGGAGATTTCACAGTAAGATGAATATATTTAACACTACTGAACTGTACATTTGAATATTCAGATCATACTTTTTAGGTTATTTGCATTTACATTTACACTATAGAATTTAATTTTTATAACCTTTTTTACTGACATTTCTTTCTTAGTTAAATAAATGAGGAAACATAGTGATTTTTAATGTTGCAATATGTGTATATGGTATAAATAAGAAGATAGGGTGAAGCAAGAAATAGAAGAGAAATATAGAGTATTTCAACTTTCAAAAACTGGATTTCTAATTACAGAAGTAGAAACCTGACATATAAAATCATATGACATCTAAAACAAATAAATCCGAATAAAATAGTATAATTAGTATAATTAATTTAGTATAGTATAACTACTAAAGACCTGAAGTAAAAGTAAGTATAAGAGATAGCAGTTAAACTCCAATAATCTTAGAACTCTTCCAGAGGAGGTGGTAGGTAGCTTGGTTTTGACGATCCCTTTGGGCAAGTGTTGACAAAGGAGTCAGCAATAGCTTCAAAAAATAATGCGTACCAAAGCCCTGCGTCTTGGCTCCTGCATGCATGTATTACCAAGTAATGTATTCTTTATTTTCCAGAATACTTTTTATGAAGTGGTTCTCAATGCCTCATTTTAATACAGCTTTTGTAAGATCTTATGGTTAATTAACAGTTTTCAAACACACAACTCATTACTATAAGAAAGCTTGGAATCCAGCTGATTTAATCTTTACAAAAGACTTAGTTCAGGAGTTCCATTATTTCCTACTTCATGGAAAATCTTGCAAATTAGGTTGTGGACTCTGTGATAGACTCTTAAACAAAAAGAGTGATGAGTTTAAAGTTGAACTTATAAAATTATATTTTCCCAAAGTTGGAAAATGAAATGCTTTGGAAGTAAATGTATGGTTGAGATTCTCAGGAATAGGCATCGCACTGGCTTCATGTGTTCTAGAGTGACCAACTGTCCCAGTTTGCTAAAGACAAGATTTCCTAAGACATGGGACTTTCAGTTGCTAAACAGGGGCAGTCCCAGGCTAACCTAGATAACTTATTACCCTAATGATGGCAGGACCAAAATTTATACTCTATTATATCTGCATAATTTGCACTGCATTCTATTTCCCAGCACACTGGTCTTTCACTATTTTCTTTCTTGATGTTGTCAAAGTCTTTAAAAACTGAGAAATGACCACTTTCATTTTCACTTCTTAAACTGTGAAAATAAAACATTCTTCTTGAACAAAGCTTGACTTAAAAGCACCTGTGACGTAAACCTTCACAATAGAAAGTTGCCTAAAACTAAATTGTATAAAAGAAGTTATTAGGAATGTGAGAGCACAGACTACCTTGTATCACTCTAGGACCGTAGAACAGGGAGACAGCTGTGGTGTGTTCCTAACAACTTGCATGGCAGGCCACTTAAAAGTGTGCTGTGTTATTCATGCCAGCAGGAAGATGAAGACATTTGAAAACAAATGATGATGATGTAGTTGATAATTTGGAAGAATACATTGTGATCTAGGATTTGCATCCGTATAAATTATCTTATAAATTACAACATGAGAGAGTTTCTTCATTACATTCCCAGGATTCAGATCTACCTGTCACCAATGTCTGATTGTGTAACAGTAAGCACGTTTGTTAAACATACCAAACTTTACCAACCACATCATATTTAAAATAGGGACATTAATGTTCTTAATTATTAACTAATCTTATTCTTGGGACTAAGTAAAATAGCAGAATAAATGATACATAAATTAAACATCAGTATGAAACTTCTAAAAATGCTTTGGATTCTAGGAGTCAGAAAACACACAGTGACCACAATTCTCTCCCTCAAAAAAGGATGCATCCTGCCAAACAGTTAAAATTAATTTGACTAAATTCTTCCCAGAAATAGTTTAATTTATTATATAAATTTTATTTTACTCTGGTAACTAGTTATTACAAGCAAATCCTTATGGTAAATGTAATTAAATTGATATTGTTCTACAAATCAATTGGTGCTTGTAAACTGTCTCTATCCAGAATGGATAACATAATGCCTCCTTTTAGTTTCTATGTTGTCTTCAGGGCTATCTTTCTAAATATTGGGTCAAACCACATATTACTTCCTCTCTAAGATTTTTCTAAATTCTCCTTTATGACTGTAGAACAACACAATAACTTATTATAATATAATAATCTGAAAAAGTCCTACCTTGTTACACTTTATATTACACAGTAATTCTATACATACTGTCATTGTCTTCTAGTGAAAGTATTTGCCATTTCTCAGATTAATTCGTACTTCATGCCTCCTTATTGTTGCTTGGGAATTATTTTGCCTCTCGTCTTTCCTTTCACACTCATTGAAAATTGTTTACCTTTCCAAAATAATACATTCAATATTTTAAATTAGATTTTCCATCATCCTATCCAAGATCAAATTAAGTGAAGTACATTATGATACAAAATTGTTCTGTATCTCTAATAATTTTTTCATCATCTTTTTTTAAAAAATTTGTAATGTTTTATTTAGGTTTGATACAGAGAGAGACAGAGCATGAGAGGGGGAGGGAGAGCGAGAGAAGGAGACACAGAACCAGAAGCAGGTTCCAGGCTCTGAGCTAGCTGTCAGCACAGAGCCTGATGCGGGGCTCAAACCCACGAACGTGAGATCTGACCTGAGCTGAAGTCAGAGGCTTAATCGACTGAGCCACCCAGGCGCCCCTCCCATCATCTTAATACAGGTTTATTAATTGCTTTACCATTACTCCTGAGAAAATTGAGAACATATATTGTATTTTCTGCATGATTATAATTAAATATAATAACATAATGACTAGTATGAAATATGATCTTTAAATATTTGCTGAGTGAAGCTATCTTAATTATAATTAGATTTCATTGAATTATCTTTGATTGTTTTAACCCAATCTGTGTATTCTTTTATTATAATAATTATTCAATAATATCAAATGCAATATTGGAATTTTTTCCTTCCATTAGTCATTAAAAGTTGCCTCATAATTAATTTAAAATTCCAAATGTTAAAACTCTGGTTACAATTATTAGCTTTGGATCCTAAATAATGATTATTATTACATTTAACTGACAGCTCCATGTGGGCTGAGAAATGGGCTAAAAATTTGTATTCATTGTTTAATCCTCATAGCACCTCAAAGTTTGCCACTGTTTTTATTCTCTATTTAAACACTGAGGATAGACTGAGACTCAGAGAATGTACCTTAAAAATGCAATCTCATGGACAAAAATTGCCAGAATCAAGACATAAGTCCTAGATGTTAACCTAATTCAAATTAAATATCACTCATTTTTGTACTTCTAAATTTAAATCAACAGAAAATCTGAGTTGGATTAAACATAATAACTAAAGAGGTGTAAATAATTCCAGATGAGAGAAACAGAAAAGGACATGGCCAAGAGTCAATGGCTTTTAAGTTAGAAAAGCCGGAGAAATATGGTTCCCTGCTGATGTAAGCAGACTTTTTAAGAAATATGTAATAGGGGCGCCGGAGTGGTTCAGTCAGTTGAGCCTCTGACTTCGGCTCAACTCAGATCTCATGTTCGTGGGTTCGAGCCCCCTGTCGGGCTCTGTGCTGACAGCTCAGGGCCTGGAGCCTGCTTCCGGTTCTGTGTCTCCTTCTCTCTCTGCCCCTCCCTTCTCATGCTCTGTCCCTCTCTGTATCAAAAATAAATAAAACATTTTTAAAAATTAAAAAAAAATGTAATATTGCCTTTTATGGTTGAAGATAACATGGAAGCCAGGTATGCTTCACTTGTAGAATTTCAGTAGAAAGCATTGACCACACATTGGACACCTGTGGATTGATGAAATTATATATCTTTACCTTGAGTCAATAATGGATATTTTCAACAACGTTATTACAGTCAATATATACTTTATTCTTTCAGCGACCCATATGATGTTCCCCTTTTGGATTTGCCTTTATTTACACGCAGTAAGTATCCGAATTCTTACAACAGCACCGAGAACAAGGCCCAACCAATGCCATTAATACAGTGAAGGGGATAGAACATTCCAATAAGAGATGAGAAAAGGAATCTCCAGGTACCCTCACTCTTTTGTTAACTCAGAGACCAGAGGTGGATTACACAAGATCTTTGCAAATTTTCAACATTGTATGAAATTTATTTTGTTTCTTGGGACAGAATCTCTCCTGCACACCCAGCTTCAAGGAAATTGATCACCAACTATTAAATAGACAAATAGCCTTATTTACATCGATAGATAACAATTCTCAAAAGGAAAATCGAAGCTTTCTTCTTAATCATCAGTTTATATTTGTGTGTCTATTTTGGTGGGTAAGATCACATAGGCATGAAAAGGATTGTTGTTTTATAAATTAATCCCAAAATCTTTGATGACAAATCTCTGACTCAGGTGGAATAACCAGACCAACACCTCTTAATCTAATTTGAAAATATATTCAAAGATTCATTATCATTCATTTTAATATCAGATATTTTAAATATTAAAAATATTTTAATTGAATTTCAAATATCAACTACTTTATCTATATTTTCTTGTTTCAAGTAATATTTCATTCAGAATAAAACTCTCATGTTCTTTAAATTTTTTATATCATTCAGTTTTTGTGTATGTTTGTCATACTATTTTGTATTTTACCTGAAAATATATAGCTGAGAAGTTAATATCAGTTTGTTAAAGGTCAGACAATCTAGATGTGATAAAGGAAAATTTTCAAATTTTAATGCTTTGGGTCCTGCTCGTGGGTCAGAGGGAAGCTACACATTTACCAAGGTCAGAATGACTTCACCAAACTTCAAAACATGGGCTCCATTTCTTTCTTTTCAATGTTTATTTATTCTTGTGTGAGAGAGAACAACATGAGCAAGAAAGGGATAGAGAGAGGGGGGATACAGAATCTCAAGCAGGCTCCAGGCTCTGAGCTGTCAGCAGAGAGCCCGACACGGGGCTCGATGCCACAGACCATGAGATCATGACCTGAGCTGAAGCCGGACTCTTAACCGACTGAGCTGCCCAGGCACTCCCATGGGCTCCATTTCTACCCTGAGCACACACTGTCACTTGCTTCAATAGCAAATAACCTTAAAAAAATTCCAAACCAAAAATAAGAGTAAAAAATCCCTAAGTTCCATTCCCATACCATAAAAACCTACAACCTTGTACATACTAAAAACAAAGTAAAGTTCATACTTTTCTGAGATGTCTTTCATTATTATAATTTATAACTCTTGATGGAAATATATATATATATATATATATATATACATACATATACATATAGTCCTGTATTAGACATTCCTTTTCCAGAGCACTCTCTTTTTGAAGATTGTATTTTCCAGAAGCTTTCCTCACTTGGGCTCAAGTAAAACTTTCTTCCTTTTTTAATTTAGAAATTCTAAAAGTTTTGTTCATTTTGCACCAAGAGTTTCAATCCTGGCCCTTCCATTTATGGTATATATAATCTTGGCTTCTGTTCTTTTATCCCTCAGTGCACTGTTTTCTTATCAACTGCATAAAGATGGTAGTATTAAGTCCCACATGACCATGTGACACAGAGCCTGTAATATATCATAGATGCAAGTATTGGCAGGTGTTATACCATTTCACTATGAGAAAACAAGAAGTTATTCTAGAGATTCACAAGGTGGCTTAGAGATTTGACAAAATATTTTTTTCTACTGGTATGAGCAGCAACACATGGGATTAGTCAGTAAATTTAGCAAATTATTAGTCCATTCAATTTAGCAAATCAATAATTCAGCTTTCAGGGCTTGGGGTAGCAAATCACATTGAATGTGGTCTCAAAAATGATTTGTACTTCTTCTGTTTAGGTGACAGAAATATAATATGATCTCTGAAAAGTCAAAGAACAATTTTGAAGCATAAATTTATTACTAAATTCACAATTACTTTGAACACTTTTACTAGATGCACCAGGTTACAATAGTACTAACAGTCATGCATCCAGCAAAATGCTGATTAAGCATAAAAACAGATCTATCCAAATAAATAAACAAAAAAGGAAGCATGCCAGAGTCCAGCTCCTGCAGGTCCAGGGGCCCCCCGAAGGATGACAGTGTAGGCCAAAGAGAGAGTGGGAGAGCCTTGCATTTTGTTCTGATCCCCAGACAAGCACCGCTGCCCATCTGGCAGGCGTCTCCATCTTGACTGGTTCTCAAGGTTTATTTATGGCAAAAGGTACAAGGACAAGAAAGGGCAGTAAATGATTTCTCATAGATAAGTTTTACAATTTTAGCCACAGGCACTCATGGTGTCATAGATATTTTTACAAAACCTCAGGTCTAGCCTCAAGGAAACGACCTTTAACCAAGAGGCAAACAGCATTCTTTAGTAAAGGTCAGTTTTTTATGAGTAAGGGTCATTAGGCCATTTATAACTCTAAGAGAAAGTTCCCAGAAAAACAAGTTCTCAGGAGATATGCTTGCTCTCATAGTCCCAAAGATGACTGATACATTTTATTGCAGTAGTGACTATCACAAAGGCATTTAGGTCCAGAAGGTATTCAGTTATTTGTATTGCTTAGGGGAAAGTTATGTGTTGCATTAGGGTGTATCTAGCTTACTTGTCTTTTCCCTGACCAGGTGCAGTCATGTCTCAGGGACAGGGCGGGGGGACAGCCAGCTCCTGACTCTAATTAGCAAAGCATTTTGAGGTTTGGTGCTCAAGCACCAAAATGAAAGTTTCAAGAGGGTAGATTTTGGGAGCTATCTGGGGGCAAGAGACCGTGCAAACTTGTCGTACCCTCACCAGGAATTTTCACTCTACCGGTGAGTTCAAATAGCTCCCAACAGAAGCAGGTGACAAAAGGCTAGATATGTTTTGGGGAGCAATGAAAAGAACAAGAATTTCCCTCATAAATCTCTTGGATACTTTCCAGAAATCTTTTTTCCAGCTGTTTCTTTGGATATCCATAATGAATTTTTGTGCTGTCTGTATAATATCTAACATCTCTCCCAATTTATATTATTTTTGTAAGTAAAAAGAGATTTCATAATGAACATGAAGCTAATGGAGTTTCAACAGTCATTTCACAGCTATAATAAAATGAAGATGGAATCCTAGATCTTCGATTTTCATGTCCAATCTTAGTACTATTATATGACATTATAAAAAGTTAATTCATGCCATTTTAAGAATGCGCTTCTGAAACTGAAGAAAAAATATAAGGCAAGCATTTGATTAAATTTTTAGTCTTTAGACACCAATAAATTACACAATGCACCCTAAATATCCAGCCTCAGGATATTCTGTTGGACTTTCTGCTTCTGAAGGCTTCCGACTATGATTATCCTGTCAGCTTCTATTGTTCTATATATTTCTGCTCTGGTATGTTTCAAGAAAGATAGCATACAGTTGACAATTGGTGATATATGTAATTGTTTGTATTATATTCCATATATATGAGAATTATGCTCAAATAAGTTTTAACTCAAAATGGTAATACTGAAATACTTGAATATATATGTATATGTATATATATATATATGTTTTTTTTTTATCTGTTTCTTCTCAACCACTGGTTTCAGTTTAGTGGAGTCATTAATTGAAGAACATGCATCAGAAAATTATATCCATCTGGAAGATAGAAGATATTATCTGGAAGACAGACCTCCATCATGCTCCATCAATAAGGGAATTCTTGCTACAAAGTTGTATCAAATCAACCCACAATCACTAAATTCCACACTCCCCCATGCACATTCGCATGCGTGCAGGCATGCGCACACACACAGACACACACACCACATCTCTTAATAAAATCAACCACATCATTTTAATTCCTAGTTGTTCACTTTCTGCAGTGTGTGTCATCAAAGCACAATGAATAACAGCATTGTAACTGAGTTTATGATTCTGGGCCTCACCCAAAATCCTGAATTGCAGGGAGTTCTCTTCATTGTCTTTCTCTGCATGTATCTTGTGGCCTTTTTTGGCAATGGGCTGATTATCATTACCATAATCTATAACACCACCTTGCATACACCCATGTATGTTTTTCTCCTGGCATTGGCTATTGTGGATATCATCTGCACAACAAGCATTATACCAAAGATGCTGGAGATCATGCTTACATCAGAAAAGAGTATTTCATATGGAAGCTGCATGTCCCAGCTCTTCTTCTTCACGTGGTCCTTGGGGGCTGAGATGGTTCTCTTCACCACAATGGCCTATGACCGTTATGTTGCCATCTGTTTTCCTCTTCGCTACAGCATTATTATGAACCACCATATGTGTGTGGCATTGCTTAGCATCGCCATGGTAATCGCAGTAACCAATTCCTGGGTACACACAGGTCTTATCCTGAACCTGACTTTCTGTGGGCCAAATAACATTGACCACTTCTTCTGTGAGATACCCCCATTGCTGTCTTTGTCCTGCAGCTCTGTGAGAATTAACGAAGTGATGGTATATGTAGCTGATATTTCCCTGGCCATAGGTGACTTCAGCCTCACCTGCATGTCCTATGGTTTTATCATTGTTGCCATTCTCCGCATCCGCACAGCAGAAGGCAAGAGGAAGGCTTTTTCAACATTCTCGTCCCACCTCATAGTGGTGTCCCTTTACTACTCCCCTGTAATCTACACCTATATCCGCCCTGCTTCCAGCTATTCATTTGAAAGGGACAAGGTGATAGCTGCACTCTATACTCTCGTGACCCCAACATTAAACCCAATTGTGTACAGCTTCCGAAACAAGGAGATGCAGACAGGGATTCAGAAAGTCTTTGCATTTCTGAAACATCAGTTGTTTCACAAGAGAATATAAACTCTACTCTAGAATCATCTCCTAGAACATCTCAGATTTTACTGATTATTAATAGATAATTCCTTCCCAAATTTCCCTACTCCCTCTTCAGAGTGAGAATGTTTCATTCCACTGAACATCACGTTTTCTTTGCTCCTCATTTCTAAAACACACTTACTTCTGGGACATCAGAATGGCTCAGTCAGCTAAGCCTCTGGCTCTTGGTTTCAGCTCAGGTCATGATCCCACAGTTTCATGTGTTTGAGCCCTTGCATTGGGCTCTGCACCAACAGTGAAGATCTTGCTTGGGATTCTGTGACAAGCCTCCTCACCCTCGGGGCCCCTCCCCCACTCATGCTGTCTCTGCCTTTCTCAAAATAAATAAACTTTAAAAAATTAAAAATAAAATCCACTTATTTATTTCCATTTCACTACTGATTTATAGTCTTCACTCTGCATATTTCTAAATTTCTTTCGTGAAAACTTTCACAACTAATCACAGTAAATGTGAAGTGTTTCTCTTATTCTATCGCTGGCTTTCTCATTCTCTCCACAATTTTATGTTTTTAATTTTAACAATGTCCATAATGTAGTATAAATACCATCTTACATAAATATATAACAATATATATCACAAAATTTCAAAAAATGTATATGTATCTTCTCATTCTTATTTATGCATATGTACAAGCATTTGCCTGTAGGCACAAACATCAATCTAAGGGAATTTTCACTAGATTGGGTTAGAAAATGACAGAAATGTTATGTAGAAGAAAATTCAGCTGTAATTGCCAAAAATAATAATAAGTAGATCACATTAACTAGGAGAAGAGGATAACTAGGAAGAAATGAGACACTTATCATTTCTGAGGTATGGGACGTATTCTGAGGTATGGATGTGAGGCGGCCAACTTCAGCTCAGGTCATGATCTCACATTTCGTGGGTTCAAGTCCCACATCAGGTTCTGTGCTGACAGCTCAGAGCTTAGAGCCTGCTTCTGATTCTGTGTCTCCCTCTCTCTCTGAACCTCCTCTGCTAATGCCCTGTGTGTCTCTATCTCTCAAAAATAAATAAAACACAAAAAAATTATAAAAGAAACTATGAGGTGTATGGGAAGGAGAGTTATTTACTCTTTTCAGAGTGTATACCACACAGGCAAGGATCACAGGGAGACAACCCCCCTCTCCAGGAACAAAAGAGCTGGCAGTGGCCATTTCTCTCCCCCATCCCTCAGCATAAACACCTGGCCACCTACAGGAATAAATGCAACAATGACACTTATGAACTAACTTTCTAACACCAAGCCCTTCCCTGCTGCCATTCCATGGATCTGCATTTTTCTGGTCATGCTTGCCTCAGTCTCAGCACTATGGGTCCTCTCTCCCAGAAGACCAGTGAAAACGTTGCATAACCACATCCTCTGACCCAGGTGTTTTGAGAGGCTTTGTTCCTGGTAGTCGTAATTGGTGATCACTCAGGGAAAATGTGTGCACCATCCACATGGAGTTTGTAAAGCATCCCCAGCCACTTTGATCTCTGCAGCATCTGCAAGTCCCCTATGAAAGAGGACCAGCATGAACACTTTATGAGCACTAGGTGTCCACCAGAGTGAGCTTTGTAGAGTGGCCCTGGCCATCCCCAGTCTCCACAGTGGCTGTAAGTTCCCTGTGAAAAAAAGAACCAGTGCCATCTCGTTATATGTGTGCACCTTGTCCACTACTTTCAAAAGCAGGAGATGAAGCTGACTTTCACAACACAGAAATGGACACCAATATTTAGACAAAATGAGGAGAAAAAGAAAAATATTCCCAATGAAAGAACAGGACCAAACCACAGCCACACACCTAAGCAAAACAGATAAAAGTAATATACTTCACAGAGATTTTAAAATAACTATTATAAAGATACTCACTGGACTTGAGAAGAGTGGCAGACATCAAACTAATCATATGAGAGAAAAAATATGCAAAATTCAAGTAAACTTAGGAAATTTGGTTAGTGGATTAAGTGTAATAACATTTGCATTATACAGATGAAGAAGAAGAAGAAGAAGAAGAAGAAGAAGAAGAAGAAGAAGAAGAAGAAGAAGAAGAAGAAGAAGGTGGTGAAGAAGAAGAAGGTGAAGGTGGAGGAGGAGGAGAGGGAATGTAGCAGGAGTGGTAGAAGAAGAAAGGAAAAGGGGAAGAAGAGGAGATGGAGGAGAAAAAAAGAAACAAAGAGAGGAAGGAAGGAAAGAAGGAAGAGAGCTATTATTCTTCATAAGCTGGAAATTTCCAAAATATAGGGAAGGAAGCAGATATTCAGATCCAGGACCCAGAGAACTCCCAACAAAATCAACCCAAGGAGGTCCACACCAAGACACACAGTAATTAAGATGGCAAATAGTAATGATAAAGAGAATTTTAAAGATATCCAGAGAAAAGAAATAAGTTACATACAAGGAAAACCCCATAAGACTGTGAACAGATTTTTCAGCAGAAACATTGCAGGCCAGAGGGAGTGCCATGATATAGTCAAAATTCTAAAAGGCAAAAAAATATGCAAACATCATGGAAGTCTATCATTCAGAATTGAAGAGGTAAAGAGTTTCTCAGAAAATAAAAACTAAAGGAGCTGATGACCACTGAACCAGTATTTAAATAAGTGGTAAAAGGGCTTTATAAGTTGAAAGGCAAGACCATAAATAATAGTATGAAAAGTAGGAAACACAAAAGCAAAAATGTAAGTATATCTGTAAAAAAAAAAACCAATCAAGGGATTCACAGAATAAAAGGATATAAATGTGACACTATACACTTAAAATGTAGGAGGGGTGGAGAGAAGTAAAGAATGAGTTTAGGCTTAAGCAACCATCAACTTAAAATAGGAGGCTACCTAAAAAAGATGTTATATACAAACCAATGGTAACCACAAATAAAAGAGAATAATGTAGGAAATCAAATAGCTATATTGTGAGTTAGGAAATTATAGGGAACACAATGCAAAGCAGAACACTGCTTTCTGGCTTTGCTGAAAACAGCAAGAAATGTTTCCTTATCTAATTAATCTATATCTAAGGGGCACTTACATTGCTTATATGGTTAATGTATATCTAGAGGTTAGGTCCTGCCTGTATGTATAAACTCCTTAGACCATGTTGCCACATGGAATATTTTATCATGTCTTAACTTTTTTTCTGCACATTTTCTATACATTCTTACTGGCACGTAGCCCACTTATGTATTGCACATTTCCCCCGTAAATGTATGCTTAATAAATATGGGACCCTGACAACAGCTTGGGGAGACTTCCCTTACCCGCCCCTCTCCCGCTCACCTCTCTTGACTTGCATGGCATCTTGAGCAATTCTTTCTGCCATCTTCAGCTTTGCTGGACAAAACCAAAAGCCAAACGCACAATTGATAGGGATAGCTTTAAGAGGAAGATTGTCAGGCAGCAGAATTGGCATGTTTAGGAAAATAAAGTGAAACTGTCCAGACTTCAAACAGACCTCATCCCAGTAAGGGACAGCAGTACCCATGATGCAAATGTCGGGCAAGCCTACCGTTCAGAATTGGAGAGGTAAAGAGTTTCTCCGACAGTCAAAAACTATAAAGGAGTCCATGACCACTGATCCAGTACTAAAAGAAAGGCGGCAACAGCTGCCAACGTGTCTAGCTTTCAGTGAGAGTATTTCTCTTCTCTTTCTTTACCGTGGGCCAAAATATGGCAGGGGAGCAGTATTACATTTACCAACGTGACGGCAACTTTTAAAGATGGCTCCTTGAACTGTTACCAAAAACCAATTAAGTAACTTATTTTGAACAATACAAAACATATGCCCCTGGTTCCCTGACCATGGCACAGTTGATTTAGATCTATGGGAACAAATGAGAAGAAATTTAAAAGAAAAACATGAAAAAGGAGAGGGGGTTCCTGCTTCCATTTTAGTGACATGGCGTTTAATCCATATGGCATTATGTCCATCACATGTATCTGCAGAGAAGGAAAAAATTAAGAAAGAATGCCTAACACCCGCCTCTCCCATGGCATCTCCTATAGTGGAGGATGACTCCCTTTTTTTCACCTCCTCCTGTCCCAATTTCTTCTGACCGCTTAAATCCAATTCCTATATGAGAGGGACATAATCCTTCAGTTATGCAGGTCAGACAGAGAAGCAGATACCCGGTTTTTGTTTTCCTTTGTTCTCCACCTACTGGAATTAGGCAGTCCAGATCAGGCCAGAGAAGACAGGGAATTTCCCTGAGACCAATGCAGTTTTGGCAGCTGCTTGGGAATATTCCTTAAAGTCCCCATCTGAGGTAAACTAACCACAGTTGGCTCTGTCAATCATAGCCATTGACCTGGAAAATGAATGTGGGAAAAATCTTCACATTTATTAGAAGGAGAAACAGAGAGAATAACCAGTGTCTTCTTTGTCAAGGATATCCTGTGTTTCTGCCAGGAATCTGGATTTATTTGGAGGAGGCCTATTTAGACGTTAATTATGGAAGTTTACTAACCAAACACATTTGTGAAAACATATTCTGCAAGAGGCCCTTAGGTCTGGGCCCTGATTTGGAGCTCTGAAGGCCTGGAACTAGGGTATCTCCATCCACTTGCTACAGAAGAGATCTAACTCTACTCTATGAAGATATCTAGGTTCTACTGAAGCCATTCAGTGTTACATGGGATTAGCTCTTTCCTAAATTTGCAATCCAAGTTGTTTCCAATGTGTTAAAAGGGCATCCCAAGGAGGAGGTTTTGGGGACCAAAGAGAAGCTCCCATGGTCCTCCTAGAGAGAGGCCTTGCTGAGAAGGCAGAGAAAAAACTACTGTTTTTAAGCCATGGAAAACACTGGAAAATTTTACAAGGAGGAGTTTCCTAATTTGGTAGTTTAGGTAGTTGGCAGAGGACATTAAATGAAAAGAGTAAGTCTAGAAACACATCATGATCTAGGCGACATTCCTGCACATATAGTCCTTACAGCCAACTCCCTAGGTTGGAAAGTTGGGTTGGGTTTTAATTGAACCAAGTACTGGTTTCGGCCGGTTCCCAGTGGGGTCCCATGGCCAGAAGTGGCCCAACTAGGGATGTGAAATGGATCGTGTCAAACCAGTAAGAAGAAACCTTACACAGGAGTCTTACGATTGGCAGCTGTGATAGTCATGTAGGTTGCTATGCCATGCCCAAGAAAGACAACTTTGTATAAGAACAGGAGTAAAGAGAGGGCATCAAGTTTCTTGGGTCTTATTAAGTTGAAGCTCTCATTACCATTCTGGTCAGTGTAGTAACTTCTGGCCAGAAGGCAGACTCTCTCTTCCCCATAGAGTAGCCATGGGTTAGAGGATTGCAGCCTGAGCAATCAACATGAAAATATTCCAATAAGACCATACTGTTGGAATGCCTACTGAAATAAGAGAAAAGGAAGAAAGGAAAATATTCATCAAGTTTGTACCGGCTCAGAGTCCAGATGAAAAAGACGCAAAGCCCTGTAGCATTTCTACTCCTATCAGAATACCCAGATCTCTATTGTGCATTATTTGTGGCACAAACATCTTGATTTCTAAAGTCCACACAGCATGCTGAACAAGGGGAGGCATGGTTTTTGTTAATGCTTTCCAATCCCAAAAGGTCATTTCATATCCATATCCTATTGCTTCAGTTTCCCCTTAGTAAAGCAGCTTTGGGTATTGTTCTCAGCAACACGTCACTTCAATTCTTTAAAGACAGTAAAAGGAAGGAACACATGCCTAGGTTGATGTCCAGCAGTGGTAATGGCTGTGAATGTATGAAACTCTTCATCAGCATATCCCTCTTGTAAACAGGGACATCCCTGACAAAGGGGATGCTGGATATTTCTCTCTGTTTTACCTTCTAATTAATGTGATAGCTTACGGCTTCTCCCACATTCATTTTCCAGGTTAAAGGCTATGATTAACGGAGCCAGCTGTGGTTAGTTTACCTCAGATGGGGACATTAAGGAATATTCCCAAGCAGCTGACAAAACTGTATTGGTTTCAGGGAAATTTCCTGTCTTTTCTGGCCTGACATGGACTACCTAATTCCACTAGGTGGAAAACAAAAGAAAACAAAAACCTGGCATGGGCTCTTCTGTTTGAGCTGACAAGATTTAGAACAAGTAATCCTCTTTCTCTGTCTTCTGGGATTTTATCTGCCTCCAGGATTCTTGGCAGAACCTCACCTCTTCACCCTCTCTGACCTCCATCTGTTTCTACGCCACCCTGGGTGTGGCTTGCATAACTGACTCCTCAGTGCCTCAGGCACCATTGGCTGCTCCTCCCATCCTCAATGTCAAGGAGAAAAGAGCACCTCCTTGGAACACCGACTTAAGATTTCCCCACCAGTACTCCAGGTAAAAACTGACAATGGGAAACAAATTGTCGTTTAAGTGGACACAGGTAGAATGTGTTCGATAGTGGAGCATCTGGGTGGCTCAGTCGGTTGAGTGTCTGGCTTCGGTTCACGTCATGACCTCACAGTTCCTGGGTTCAAGCCCCACATTAGGCTCTGTGTTGACAGCTAGCTCAGAGCCTGGAGCCGGCTTCGGATTCTGTGTCTCCCTCTCTCTCTGACCTTCCCCTGCTCGCACTGTCTCTCTCTCTGTCTCTCAAAGAAAATTAATAATTAAAGAATGTATTCGATATTTTAGCTAATTTGTTAGTTTGATTCTGACCTGTTTATCAGCATTAAATAAAATACTTTTTATTCTTTTTTTAATAGTTTATTTTCAAATTTGTTTCCATAAAACACCCAGGGCTTCTCCCCCACAAGTGCCCCCCACCATGACCATCACCCCCATCCCTCCCTCCCCCTGCTCCTTCAGTCCATGGTTCGTTTTTAGTATTCTATAGTCTTTCATGATTTGTGTCCCTCATTCTCCCCAGCTCTCTTTCCCCCTTCCTCTCCCTATGGTCCTCTGTTAGGTTTCTCCTGTTAGACCTATGAGTGCAAACATATGGTATCTGTCCTTCTCTGCCTGACTTATTTCACTTAGCATGACACCCTCGAGGTCCATCCACTTTCCTACAAATGGCCATATTTCATTCTTTCTCATTGCCATGTAATACTCCATTGTGTATATATACCACATCTTCTTGATCCATTCATCAGGTGATGGACATTTCAGCTCTTTCCATGATTTGGCTATTGTAGAAAGTGCTGCTATGAACATTGGTGTACATGTGCCCCTATGCATCAGCACTTCTGTATCCTATGGGTAAATCCCTAGCAGTGCTATTGCTGGGTCATAGGGAAGTTCTATGGATAGTTTTTTGAGAAACCCCCACACTGTCTTCCAGAGTGGCTGCACCAGTTTACATTGCCTCCAACAGTGTAGGAGGGTGCCCGTTTCTCCACATCCTCTCCAGCATCTGCAATCTCTTGATTTGTTCATTTTAGTGACTGTAACTAGTGTGAGGTGGTATCTCAGTATAGTTTTGATTTGTATTTCCCTTATGATGAGTGACGCTGAGCATCGTTTCATTTGTCTGTTGGACATCTGGATGTCCTCGTTGGAGAAGTGTCTATTCAGGTCTTCTGCCCATTTCTTCACTGGGTTATTCAATTTTCATGTGTGGAGTTTAGTGTGCTCCTTGTATATTTTGGATACTAGCCCTTTATCTGATATGCCATTTGCCACTATCAGTTTCCCATGGAGCCAGTTGCCTGTTAGTTTTTTTTTTTTTTATTGTTTCTTTTGCCTTGCAGAAGCTTTTATCTTGATGAGGTCCCAGTAGTTAATTTTTGTTCTTGATTCCCTTGCCTCTGGGGATGTGTTGAGGAAGAAATTGCTGCGGTTGAGGTCAAGGAGGTTTTTTCTGCTTTCTCCACTAGGGTTTTTATGGTTTCCTATCTCACATTCAGATCCTTTATCCATTTTAAGTTTATTTTTGTGAATGGTTTCAGAAAGTGGTCTAATTTCATTCTTCTACATGTTGCTGTCCAGCTCTCCCAACACCACCTGTTGAAGAGGCTGTCTTTTCTCCATTGGATACTCTTTCCTGTTTTGTCAAAGATGAATTGGTCATATACTTGTGGGTCCAGTTCTGGGTTAAAATACTTTTTATTCTATATAAATTTGCTAAAGGTCACATAAGCTCAAGTTATCTTTATTGCAATTCGTTCACAAAACGGTGACTTAGAATAATAATTCTATCTTAATGTTTTCATGGATAATTAAGATAGCTTTCAAATACTTTGGTAACCTAAAATTTTAAACTTTTATTTTTATGATAAATGGGATTGAGTTCATTAAACATCTGGGTCCTTTCTTTTCTTTTTTTATATAGTTTATTGTCAAGTTGATTTCCATATAACACCCAGTGCTCTTCCCCACAAGTGCTCTCCTCCATGACCATCACACCCCTTCCCCTGCCCCCCACCCCCCTCAGCCCTGTTTGTTTTCAGTATTCAAGAGTCTCTTATGATTTGCCTTCCTCCCTCTCCCTAACTCTTTTTACCCCGTCCCGTCCCCACTGTCCTCCGTTAGGTTTCTCCTGTTAGACCTATGAGTGAAACCATATGGTATCTGTCCTATGCCTGACTTGTTTTGGTTAGCATGACACCCTCGAGTTCCATCCACTTTGCTATGAATGACCAGATTTCATTCTGCTCCATTGTATATATAAACCACAACTTCTTGATCCACTCATCAGGTGATGGACATTTAGGCTCTTTCCGTTTTTGGCTATTGTAGAAAGTGCTGCTGTGAACATTGGGGTACATGTGCCCCTATGCATCAACACTTCTTTATCCCTTGGGTAAATCCGCAACAGTGCCACTGATGGGTCATATGGAAGTTCTATGGATAGTTTTTTGAGGAACCTCCACACTGTTTTCCAGAGTAGCTGCACCAGTTTACATTCCCACCAACAGTGTAGGAGGGTGCCCATTTCTCCACATCCTCGCTAGCGTCTGTAGTCTCTGGATTTGTTCATTTTAGCGACTCTGACTGGTGTGAGGTGGTATCTCAGTGTGGTTTTGATTTGAATTTCCCTGATGATGAGTGACGCTGAGCATCGTTTCATGTGCCTGTTGGCCATCTGGATGTCCTCTTTGGAGAAGTGTCTATTCAGGTCTTCTGCCCATTTCTTCACTGGATCATACATTTTTCGTGTATGGAGTTTAGTGTGCTCCTTGTATATTTTGGATACTAGCCCTTTATCTGATATGCCATTTGCCACTATCTTTTCCCATTCTGTTGGTTGCCTATTAGTTTTTTTGATTGTTTCCTTTGCCTTGCAGAAGCTTTTTATCTTGATGAGGTCCCAGTAGTTCATTTTTGTTCTTGATTCGCTGGCCTCTGGGGATGTGTTGAGGAAGAAATTGCTGCGATTGAGGTCTAGGAGGCTATTTCCTGCTTTTTCCTCAAGGGTTTTGATGGTTTCCTGTCTCACATTCAGATCCTTTATCCATTTTGAGTTTATTTTTGTGAATGGTGTCAGAAAGTGGTCTAATTTCATTTTTCTACATTTGCTGTCCAGCTCTCCCAACACCACCTGTTGAAGAGGCTGTCTTCTTTCCATTGGACACTCCCAATGTTATCCTCAATGGGGAAAAACGGAGAGCTTTCCCCCTGAAATCAGGGACACGACAGGGATGTCCACTCTCACCATTGTTGTTTAACATAGTGTTGGAAGTCCTAGCATCAGCAATCAGACAACAAAAGGAAATAAAATGTATCAGAATTGGCAAAGAAGAAGTCAAACTTTCCCTGTTTGCAGATGACATGATACTCTACATGGAAAACCCGATCGACTCCACCAGAAGCCTTCTAGAACTGATCAATGAATTCAGTAATGTTGCAGGATACAAAGTCAACGTACAGAAATCAGTTGCATTCTTATACACTAAAAATGAAGCAACAGAAAGAGAAAGCAAGAAACTGATCCCATTCACAATTGCACGAAAAACGATAAAATACC